>CM043021.1:6126216-6201658 GCA_023690525.1 Holotrichia oblita
AAACAATTTTGTCTAAATTATATCAATGAATCAGTTCTTAAGTGTTGGATGGTTGGAGGTTATTGTGATTCAGGTATATTATCTGTCAATTTGACAGCTATGATTGACAATTCGTATGACAGTCAAGAACCATAATGCAAAAATTAAGAAGGAAAGATAAAAAATGCTAAAATAATTTAAAAAATATCCAATATTTAATCTACTTATCATTAAAGTCAAAGATTATTTTACACCATGTCGGATTCAATTTTTATCGTTTTAAATTATCCTTCGGTGTTCAGATTTCCATGAAAGATGGTGGTATGTTTTTTTTGCCGAATGGAGCGAAGATTGATGAATTGTTAATTTTTCTTTACATTTACTCGCGAGATTACTTCCACTCGAAAAACTGCGAAAAGGAAAATCAATTGTCTCTCTTTTACTACCGTTTGTTTTTTCTAAAAAGAGATCGATGTTTATAACCTATTTATTCAAGCAGAATATTACCTGTAGTTATTTTTGTGTAATATACTGCTCGGTTTATACAGGTAATATAAAACCGATATATATCTACTCTATATTGATTGTTATATAGCTCTACTAGTATTAAGTATTCTTTTAATAAATATCTATTAAATAATTCACAAGAGAAATTGCCTTGGTAAGGACAGTTGCTCTACATTTAGTTAATATCAAAACACATTTTTTGTATTATTTAAAGCAATAAATGAAACTAAAATACTAAATACGAAGCTGTAATACTAAAAATTATGATGACATTAGCAAGCAATAATCTATTAATATTTTAGGTAAGGCTCAACTTATTCGTTATTTTTGTAATTGTTGGCTATCTTGACTTGTTATATGCAACGAAATCAACTTCTAGTATTTATACATATAGGTATCATGTACTTTAATGATTTAGGTAGCTCTTATAAACGTAGGGATGTTTGCTAGGCAGTAGCTTCAATAAAAAGGCGCATATTAAGAGGATCAATTGCCCATTTTGGTCCTTTTAAACTGTATTTCTAATAGTATGTTCTGGTGGGGAACGAAAGCAGTTGCAGTTGTATTTATCATTATAATTAATTATAATAATATAGAACAGCTTCTAGTGCAAACTAAAGGACTAAACCTTTTTGCACCATCTGGACATCCCTGTGACGTCCTAGCGGGATTTCCTTCAGACGTTCTTAGACCGTACTTGTGTTTTGGCTGGGAAGTAATAACATCTTTCAACACACCCAAGAAGAACGTTCGTTTTAAGAACAGCGGTTCCCATGCGGGTACAAAATTTAAAAAAATCGTGTAGGACTATAGAACAAATTTCTTCCTACGTCGAAGCAGTTATTTAACATCCACCACCCCCCGGTGTGACCCAAAAGTCGTATAAATTCCATTTGATTGCATTTTTGACTGTATTTGGCCCCCAACGTAGGGTGTTCATTTGAAAAAGATCAATTTTAAACGAACGAAAAAGACAGAGACGACTTTTATCTTTCAGACTTTTATTATTCGATCTTCTACGAAAAAACTAAAAACACAATCTCAAGGTTACTTTAGATGTTTCGGTTCTTTTTGGGCATCAACAACTTCATTTTTTTATGAGAGCCATATTGGATTTTAACATTATCAGGAGGATGAAGAATAAATCTTCGTTTTCTAACCTCCTTATGAACCAGTAGGAGTACAATCATGAGTCTATTTTCATTTAGAAAATTTGGCACGAGTTTCTTAAAAAGTAACACTAATAAATGTGAGGTTTTTCTGTTCATTCATTTAATCTTGTCATTGTATGTCTTGTGAGATAAAAATTTTGAGTTTTATTGACGTGTTAAGTGTTGGTCGAATATGAATGTAAATTGTATTTTCATAACCAACTTATGGAGATACCTGTATTTTGTGTACAGGTAGGCAAGTGCACCTGGTCGCTACGTCAAGAATCTGACCTTAAACGCCTTTGGTCGTACGAGGGACTGAGAATTGAAACACTTTGAGCGAGTTTATTGCAAGATTAAAGATTAATAAATAATAATAAGAAGAAACAGAATAATTCTGTTACAAGGTTTCACGTGAGAAAGAACTCTAATAGCTTCATTTTACGAAATTAAACTAAAAATAAACTATTACCTCGTACTGATTACGACAATAGCTTTAAACACAATTGGAGCATGAATTCCTATTTGTCCAAATCAATACGTTTCAAGTCAGAAGTCAGTCATTCCTGTCACGGCGTTCTAGGAACAACACACAACAAGGTAAACGTAATATGTACCCAATTAACCTTATTGCTTTCTATAGTATTGACCAGCAAGGAAAGTATTACATATTTAAACGGTTAAATAATGTTTAGTTTGTCGTTATATAGGTAAAAGCTGCTACCTTATGATTGATGCAAACTAATTTACCGACCGAAATAGGTTTAGATTTAAAATTAATTTAATTTATTACTTATCTATTGCAATTATTAACGTACAGATGGAATTGCGACTCTATGTAAATGGAAATCACATCGTAAAACGTATGCAATATAATACAGGAATGATTTAATCACACGCTATTTTAGGCTGGTATACAGTGTAGTTTACATAGGTGAAACGTCTAATGAATAATGCTAATTGGATTAAGCTTTGGGACACACACAAATACGCTTAATTCGTTGAGCACCTATAAATATAAAAGTCGTTGTTAGTTGAAGTTCGTCTGCTGTTAATAGCGAACGAGTAATTTTAGAAGTTTATATAAGGTAAAAGACCCCCCTTCAATATAATTTATGAAGGGACCATTATAGGTTGATTTATTCGAAACGTCGTCGTATAATGGTTGATTTTGAATGATAACATTGTTTTAAAACACGAAATATTTGTGAATGGATGAAGGTTAGAATATAAAATTCGTACACTAACCACCATTACTTTAATAACATCCAATATACGAGGGCGTATTTTTATGTTATCTACCTAGCCACTTAGCTTCTTTGAGTTGTTCATCAGAGGCAAAACGATTTCCCCTGAGATGCTCTTTTACATTTTTGAATAAGAAGAAATCTGACGGAGCTAGGTCGTCATTGATTATCTGCTGAACTTTGTTTGCCTTATGAACCTGGCAATTGTCGTGCAGGAACAGGTTTTTTTTTGTGGATGAAAATGCGAGCTTTTTCCCTCTAGAGCAGTTTTTAAACGTTTAATTGTGTTTTCGTAGGTCTCTCCATTTATGGTAGACCCTCTTGGCATATATTCAATAAGCAAGGCTCCTTCAACATCCCAGAAAACAGTTGCCATCAGTTCTATTCCAGAAAAATTGTGTCTATTTTGGTGCCTTTTTTGGTGGTGGAGAGCCCTTATGACCTCACTGCATGGTATCTTGTTTAGTAGGAGGGTCCCAATGATGTATCCAAGTCTCATCGTCGGCCAAATTTTCTTGAGAAACTTCCTTTCTGTACAGTTTTTCTTCAGGTGTGAGCAATCTGGGTATCTACGTCTTCTTCATACCCAAATCGTCATGCAAAATTTTGAAGACACTTGCTTCGGATATACGAGTATAGACTTCATTGGCAATGACAGAGATCTTTACACGCCTATTTTTCAATACCAAATTTTCGACTTTTCGCACAATATCTTCAGTTGGAGGTTCAACAGGTCGTCCGGACTTTGGGTCATCATTAATTGATTTTCGACCCCATCGAAAGAGTTTATTTTACTTGAAAATAAGATGGTGCATCTTCCCCATACACAGCAACCATTCTTTCATGAATTGCTTTTGGACCATTGCCTTCTTTTGTCAGGAACTTTATTACGCAGCGAGAAGTAGGACCGTCTCAATGTAAACAGAACAAACTAAACACAACTTAGCACATGTATTTCCAACAGTAACAGCAATTTTTCAATAATTTGTTTGACATCGTCACTCTTTTGTTTCACAGCTAAGGTAAAGGCAACTATGGATGACACCTTAAGGCAAGAAATTTCATTTGAAATGTTATAAATTTAGTGTTAAATACTAATTTAGCGTGTACAATAGCGTCCTTAATATAAATGAGTTTGACTAAATTATAAACTTAGTCGAGCAAAACCCATAGCCATCTTCACTGATAATCAAGCTGTGATAAAAGCGCTTGACGCAACAAAGATCAAATCACAGCTGATATGGTGACCCTAGCTTGGGTACCGGGGCACGAAGGTATTAAAGGAAATGAGAAGGCTGATGCCCTGGCCAAAGAAGGAACATCTAGGCCATTCATTGGACCTATACCATCGTGTGGAACCACGAAAAGAGAGATAGCCAAAACCACGGAGAAATGGTCGGCAAGTAAATCTCTCGAATGGTGGAAAAGCTCCACAGGACAGCGGCAGGCTAAAGAATTCATCAAAGAATACATGCCTAAATACACCGAGGACCTTCTGAACAAAGGCAGGAGAACGGTCAGGCTAGTTGTAGGCCTTTTAACAGGACATAACAGACTCAACAATCATATGAGCAACCTTGGTCTGGCGGAAAATACCATGTGCAGAATCTGTCAGACAGGTGAAGAGACCTCGCAGCACATTCTGTGCCAATGCGAGGGACTAGCCAGATTGAGGCTAAAGTGCATTGGCGAACCATACCCACACGCGGCGAGCTACATGAAGACTAACCCGGCAAGGCTGGAAAGCCTAATAAAAAAGGCTAAGCTAGACCAGGTGGTCTAGATAATAGGGAGCTACAATAGACCTATAGGTCGCAGTAGCAAGAGGCCACATAGCCATCCCACGTAATTATCTATCTATCTATATAGTCGAGCAACGAAAAAAAAAAGAAAAAGAAAATGTCCCCCTCAGTTTGATAGGTGTCACACTCCACTCCTAAAGAGGTGAGTCTCAGAACTATAGTGACCTATTCTTAATCTATTAAATGTGACAACGAAACGGTGTAAAGCTAAGGTAATTTTGTCGTGCCATCCTCTCGTAGTGACCTTGTTTTGAATTAAGTAACAGTTGTGACCTCTAAAACACGATGTACGGTCCCATCAAGATTTCCCAGGAAAAACTGTCATAGTTCACCTTTACCGAGAACATAGCGTCCCTTTACGCCCAATATATAGCTGCGTACAATCGCCAACCTAATCCCTTTTCGAAGGTCTTAACTGCTACCACCAATAAATAACTAAAAAACAACAAAAAATGCGTGTAGTAGGAGCTCATGATATATTATTGGAACAACCATCTAGCGAGTGTAATCATCAGATCAAGCATTAGAAGCAGACCACGTGGTTTCGACCTTCTAGATCTCGTCAGTGCCCCTCCAATACACAATATACCATGAACACCTATTACAGGCATTTTTTTTTATATTGTGGCATTTCTTGACGTTTCAAATTTCAATCAAACAACAAGAAATACCGACCAAATACAAACTTATCAGTTTAGACGTCATATCACGAGACTCCAAACTTCTTCTAAATTTTAGAAAAATTTGACACCACTTTCATGTTTTGTTACATATCTATCTTTTAAATAATTTTCGTTTGTTGGTAGTTTTTGGAATCTATAGGTGACACTCCAGCTTTTTAAATTTCTAGACAAAACTTATTTATTAAACAAAATACAACAACTTGTTTATAAAAAATAGAATTATAATTATAAATAGAAATGTTAGGGGCCATTTGTAATTATGTCTACTTTTTGCCATAGAACTTATAAAACTATCCAACTCAATATCGTGATAAGATTCTTGAATTACTTCGTCAGAATGATCAGCATCTGACCATGAAGAAATACATTTTTGCTTCTTACATTTTTGTTTCTTGGTCTTTGTATCTTTTTCCTTCGCGCTTTGGCTTCCTTTCTAATTTCTCCGCTTCATCTTTCTTCTTCTTATTTTCTTTATTCTCATAATAACTTCTCCAAGAATCTGAAATTGCAACAGAAGGTAGATTTACCACCTGAAGATTAGTTTCAGATTTATATTCTTCTATATTCTGGAAAACGTTAGCGTGGATATCTTCCTACTCAACGTTCATTTGACTGTTTGACAGTCTCCTGAAAAACATCAGTTTGGCTATCCTCTTCCATAGCATCACGAAATTCGTTAACGGTTAATTCAACAAAATTTCTCTTAAAATCTGCAACTTTATAAAGACCTATCACACTTTCTAAAAACCTTAGTGAGTTTTCCATATCATTTTTATCTCTAGTAGCAGTAGGAGGAGCAGTAGGTTTTGTATTTGGAAAAAATTTTTGAAAATTAATGCTCTAGAATTAAAAGGACAAAAGCTACAGGTACGAAATCCATTTATTATGGTTTCTTCTTTTAATTCATTAATAACCTTTTTCAACAAGGGTGCAAAATGTTCACGTTTTAGTTTTACCATCGTTTTCAATCCTCCAGTTCAGTACTGCACTTTTCCACAATTGCTTCATTGGTCGAAATACAGCCACATCCAAAGTCTACAACTAAAGAATTTACTTACCTAACGAATAGATTGAATGGTCGCTTGACAAAAGAATGAACTGACGTTAAGTTGGTAACAAATAAACCTTGAAATATTTCCTAAAGATTTCAACATACAATGCATGAATAAATTAAATATTTGAATTTTGGTGTCATCTATTAGAGCAGTGTCATCTTTTGGTGCATTTACTTTAGGTAGATAACATAAAAATACGCCCTTGTAATGTAATACAACCAACGATTTTTTTTCATCTGCAACGCGACATTCAAACATCGTGAGAAACGAAAGCGAATCCGGCAGAGACCTTGGCGCTATAGAGCAAAATTATTCGATAAGGGAAGAAAACGAATTTCCACACCGCACACCGCCTTATGTAGTAGAAGAGGTATCTCTCTGTCGTGTTTATTGCCCTAAAACAGGGCAGTCATTCTGTCGCCAAAAATGATCCTAGATTTTCAACGGTTATAGTGTGTAGGGTGACCCGGATCAATGTTTGCCGAGTTTATGTTGTTTCAAGGATGTTTCCGCGATTGTGTTGTTGTTGTTCTACTCTTCTTTGTGCGCCTATATATGTACGCTCTGGAGAGAGAAGATTGATTCGGAATATGGCAGAACGTTAGCCGCAATAGAGTTTTATTTCGATCTTCACTGATTAGATTAGAATAAATATATAAGATTATTTGTCCACTTTATTTTGAACAGTAGTGTATATAACTTGCTTTTATCCCCGACGTGAAACAAGCAATATAAAACTTAAAGCTTCACTCGCACACCATTTCCATTCATTCCCGTCTAATTTTTCTTTTATAAGCTTTCCTACTAGATTGTACGAGTATAGAGCCCTTGGTGGTTGAATACGTGGCTCTAAAATTCTCAATTCAACGTCTCTCTTGAATAAATCGACCGCTGACGTCTGTCTATTTCCACGACGCTCTAGATTTATTGTGCTTTCAAAGCGTCAGCTTCAGCGAAAGATCTCTAATATGGATGTACAAGCTGTTCCGAAAATAATGTCACTCTTTTTTTTAGTTAGTTTTAGAAAATTAAGTAAATTGCAAACAATTAAAAGCTAGAATTTTGGTCGCTAATTAACGATTGATTATAAATAACCTATTTTTCAGGATTTAAAAACAAGTCCAAAGGAACTGAAGAAGGAAGAAGCAAAGTATGACGTTTATCTAGCGATTAGAAATAGAAATTTATAGGTACCTAATGACTATAGAAAATAAAGCAATTTCTAGGAATGCAGCACCCTCCAACAGGAAATGTTGTTCTTCTGCCTCTTCCTATATTTCCAAAACTTTTCAAAAATGGTGTCGCAATGCATATCAATGTAATACAAACAGTGGAAAAGAAATGTATAATACCAGCATACTTAACATAACTTTCAGCGGGTCCTCCATTTCAATCGTTAAATTTTTCCAACCTCCGTGTTCTCTTTTGGCTGATCCTGTATATCACGAAATCGGTAGATAAACGCGTCTGAGATCTTTTTTTGCTCAGTAAATGAGACATCATTCTTAAGCTAGTGACGTCGTAGATCTGAAATGACTGAAAAATGACATCGTTTTGACGTCTGTCAGTTGTCTGCACACGTCTGTGTGTCATCCTCGGTAGCAAGATGACGTCAATTTGTCGCCACCTATAGGTCAAGTTCTTCACTGGATCTCTTGGTGCAGAAGTAGAACACTAAACACTTTAACCCACTGAACACCAAACAAGTTTTAACTAAAACACCGACGCGTTTCAACAGCAATGCTGTCATTATCAAGGCGATAATAAAACTAAATTAAAATAAAATCTACAAAAACAGGTAACCTAAATGTTATGCACGGTCAATCCGATACGCATCATTAATTTCCGATTAACGAAAACAATGACGAATACGGTATAGGTCCATTGTCACAATTCATTACACATTATTTTTATATATTTCTAAACTTTCGAAAACATTTAGAAACTTACAATTGTTTATTTGTCTAATTAATTTAACATTTGTATGATCGATGTTGTGTTCTGTTTCAAAAATGTGTTGGGCAACGCTCGATTTCCTCAAACCTTTATCACTAAAGGTTTGAGTAAAATCTTCAAAGAGCTAGATCTCAGAATAGTTTACAGTTCTGGGACTAGTTTACGAAGTCTCATCGGTCCCCCTAAAGATAAAATACAACCTCTAGAAAAGTCAGGTATTTACGAAATCAATTGTAAAGATTGTAATCAAAAATATATTGGGCAAACCAGGAGAGCAGTCTCAACTAGATTCAAAGAGCATATGGCTCATCTTATATTTAATAGAATTGAGAAATCGAGCGTTGCCCAACACATTTTTGAAACAGAACACAACATCGATCATACGAATGTTAAATTAATTAGACAAATAAACAATTGTAAGTTTCTAAATGTTTTCGAAAGTTTAGAAATATATAAAAATAAGTCATGTGTAATGAACTGTGACAACGGACCTATACCGTATTCGTCATTGTTTTCGTTAATCGGAAATTAATGATGCGTATCGGATTGACCGTGCATAACATTTAGGTTACCTGTTTTTGTAGATTTTATTGTAATTTAGTTTTATTTTCGCCTGGATAATGACAGCATTGCTGTTGAAACGCGTCGGTGTTTTAGTTAAAACTTGTTTGGTGTTCAGTGGGTTAAAGTGTTTAGTGACCTATAGGTCAGTAGCGACGTCAACTGTACGTCCTATATGACGCATATATGACGTCATAATGACTCTTAATGTTACAAGCCAAATGCTGCAATACTATCAATTAACCAAAACGTAATATTTTGCAGAGGCACTGATTTGAAAAATTAGGTAAGTAATAACAACCTTTGCAACACACTAAACTTTAAATTGTTTGAATATTTTTTGACACTCATTTGTAGAGTCGCTGAAAATCGTACGTTTTTTGGTATGAAAAATTAGAAAATGGAAAAAGTGCAAATATGATTTGCTAAGACACAGATTTTGTTATATGGTTATCCTTATTTAAATTAAATTGCTTTCGTTGCTGTAAGATAAATATTAGGAAATTAATGTAGCTACTACTTAATGCAGTGTCCAATTTTAGTGGATTGACTTGGTTAAATAAGCTTATACGTACTTTTACAGTCTTAAGAAAATTAAAAGTTTAGTGTTAGTTTTAGTATCACTAAATAAATACGTTTAAATGACGTTATTTGTCTAAACGACGTCAAGAGTACGTCATTATTTGGTTATATGACGCCAATGACGAAATATGACCTATAAATGACGTCAAAACTACGCCAGCTTGCTACCTGGGATACCGTTATATTGTGGTTACTGTCAGTTCAATGTTATGGAAAAACGAGAAAACAGAAAACATTCTGCACCAATCTGTCTGGTATAGACACCGTGAAGGGATTCCCATACTTATGCTTTACCGGCATGTGGTCGGTCCGAATTTCCAAAACCCTCTTTCCCACGTTTAGTGTGTTTAGTACATCTTTTACTGTTCAGAAAATTTGTTTGTATATTTTGTCATTGTATTGAAAATAGGTTCAATTTAAGCGGAGTTTTGCAGCTAACATGAACTCAATTTTTTTGTCTATATTACTTAGAAATCGACAAACACCATTATATTGGGACAGCCTGTATGTATGTACATATATCTAAAATTAAACATAATTTCGTGAGATGAAATGACGAAAACATCCACGCCAGGTTTAATGACTGTCACGTCGAGATAGTAGCACTGTAACAGGCTTCCACTTGTGTGGAAACTGATCCCTCGGGAGACGGCTGAAAGATGAGAAACACAGGGGAAGCACACGTCATATGACTTCGAGTCGATTACACATAGTAGTACATGTGTTCCTCACCTCCGGCCTAACGTTAATTTTATTATCTCTCATCTAGTTTGGAACAATTTCGACCTTCTTTTAAAATGTAAATAGGAAATTTTACAATATAATTTATGTAAATATAATTAGTATACATGATTTTTTTGGTTCAGCTCAAATATTGCTCACAGTTGTATACGTTTAAAATAAACAAAAATGATGCGATGTGAACTAGAAAATTCAAATATTTTTGTTTAGATTTGTAATTATCGTACGGTATTATTAAAAAAATAACCTTTTGAAAAAACACCTGAGTAAGCTGATTTGTAATAAATACATCTAATGAAGAATTCCCCAATTATCACTGACGTATGAAATCTAATCAATTAGTTTAGTATAAAAACAAACCGCGTGTAGCAAAAGTTATTCATTCTGTAGTAAGCAAGTACAAATGGATATCTTTAAGAAAGTGACAATGTTATTCTGTGTATTATTTCTTGTAATATTCACGCTTACCGAAGCCAATCCTGTGCCTGATGCTGATCCACATCGTTATGGGTAATAAGATTTTTTTTTTAAAATAATATTTAGTTTTATTTTCAATGAATTATTTGCTTGCAGTCCGGGATATCGTTACCCTTGTATTGGTCCTCAATGCTTTCCGGGAGGTTACCGTCCACCCATACCCTGTTATGGAAGACGATGTGGAGGTGGATATTATTAGTTTGCTTTAAGTATAAACTTGCATTTATTATTTTTGATACTACCTGTTTTATTCTTAAGTAATTTAAAATAAAATCTTAAATTTTTTTTTTATCGATGATCTCAGACTCAGAGAAAGACTGCAAGCGAAATCGCGCTTCATGAATACCAACCTTCAACAACCAATTAAAAATTTGAACTTCTTTGTTCTTCCCTCCTTTCTTCCTCGTGAAGTAAACAAAAATCATGGATGATTAAAAAAATGAATTTAATTTAAGCAACAATGACAACATCGTAACTGATTTGAGTTTAATAAAAAGAAAAATCAAACCCCAAAAAAAGGAAGATTAATAATAATTGGCATCCAACTCTTCGAACTGTCCGGCGTTGGAAGTTTCTTCTTCCAGGCTTTAAGTGACGGTCATTTTCATGTTCGTTTAACATGATCTCGTACTAACTTGGATCTCTTTTTTTTTCAATAAATTGCCTTCGGTTATAAAAGAGTTGATCTTCGTAGTATAAGCTTAGAGAGAAGTTCAAGAGACTTGTGGTGATAAGAATCCTAGTCAATGGCTACAGTGGTGTTGCCTTTGTCAGCTCTAGTGATTAAAATATTAGGATTCTGCTTCAAAAACAAATTGACTTCTTTTTCAATTGGGGTGCTGATAGAAGAAGAAATTGGTAATTAAGTACGTGAATTTAGCCCCGATTCTGTCTCTCTGAGAAACGGGGACACTAAAAAGAATATGTTCTAGTTCTTGTTATTTAACAGTTGTCCTGAAGAAGTTCGTATTCCCGAACGAAAATTCGACATTTTCAATAAAGAACTTAATCTATAATTGGGACTTTTCATCTTGCCTAAGATTATTTGGAGTATCAAGCGTTAATACTATTTTAGTTATCAGTACTCCGTTACTGTCCTCCAACTAAAATATAAACTTAGTCAAGCAACAAAAAAAAGAAAAAGAAAATGTCCTCCTCAGTTTGACAGGTGTCACACTCCATTCCTAAAGAGGTGAGTCTCAACACTACAATGACCTATTCTTAATCTATTAAATGTGACAACGAAGCGGCCATCCCCTTGTAGTGACCTTCTTTTGAATTAAGTAACCGTTGTAACCCATAAAACACGATGTACTGTCCCATTAAGATTGCCATTCTTGAAAAAGTTTGTCATAGTTCACCTTTACCGAGGACATAGCGGTGTTCCTACCAAAATGTGCTAATCTGCCAGTTTACGCCCAGTATTTAGTTGCATACAATCGCCAACCTAACCCCTTTTGAAGGTCCCAAACTTCTATCAACAATAAATAACTAAAAAAAACCAAAAAAATCAGATCAAGCATTAGAAGCAGACCAGGTGGTTTCGACCTTCTGGGTATCGTCAGTGCCCCTCCAATATACAATTTACCTAGTGATGTGAAGGGTAATATTACCAGTAATTTTAATAATATGGTTAAGCCAAAGAGTGTTGTTTGGAGGTACTACGATCTTAAACATAAAGACAAATATTCCTGTAAATATTGTAAAAGAAATGCTACCAGCTAATTCCAACATTTGCTAAAATGTGTCAAAATACCTGGAAATGTAGTACAAATTTTAAAAAAAGGGATATTGCCTGTAAGAAATGTTTACGGTAGTAACAATAACACCATGCCAAGTTCAACCGAGGTACGAGGGAGCGTTTTTATATTCGCGGAATGAGCGGGTTGTAGGGGGGTGATTGGGCGCATTGGGGCCGTGGCCTGTGCAGCAACTCATAATTAGTATAAATACGAAGTTTCATTGTTATTAGTTAGTTAGTCTTTGAGCTATCGTCAACCAAGTAACATAATCAGGAGTGAAAAGTGAAATATGGAAAAAAATCGAATATCGTGCCGTTATAAAGTTCCTTACCAGGCAAGGAAAATTAGTCGCGACCATAATGAATGAGATGTCATTGGTTTACGGTGACTCTTGTCCAGGAAAAACCACGGTGTACAAGCGGCATAGTTTATTTAAACAAGGAAGGGAATCCCTTGAAGACGACCCGAGGCCGGGCAGGAGCATTGAGGTGACCACGCCAGCACTTATCCAAAAAGTTGAAAAAATTGTACTCGAAGATGCTCGACTAAAGAAGAAACAACTCGCAGAAATGGTTGGAGTATCCGATACAACAATTTTTAAAATCCTACACGATCATCTCGGCATGTCTAAGGTCAGCGCAAGATGGGTGCCGAGAATGCTCACGCAGTTGCAAAAACAACAGCGCGTAGAGTGTTCGCGTGCATTTTTGGACCTCTGTAATGCAGACAAGGATGGTGTATTGAGTCGAATTGTTACTGGAGACGAAACTTGCGTTCATCATTATGAACCTGAGTCCAAACAAGACTCCATGCAGTGGCATAAAAAGGGCACAGCACCTCCCAAGAAATTTAAAGTGTCACAATCAGCTGGGAAACTCATGGCAACGGTATTTTGGGACTCGGAAGGAATATTGTTGATTGATTATAAAGATAAAGGTGTTTCTATAACCGGAGAATATTACGCTTCAATATTAGAGCGACTAAAAGAAGCCATTAAAGAGAAAAGACGGGGAAAATTGACGAAAGGTGTGCTGCTTTTGCACGACAACGCGCCCGTCCACAAGAGCCGCGTTGCGTTAGCTGCCCTGCATACGGTGGGCTTCGAAATTGTGAATCACCCACCCTACAGCCCAGACCTGGCCCCGAGTGATTATTACCTGTTTCCGAAAATGGAAAAAGAACTGCGGGGTAAAAAATTTACTGCCGATGATGAAGTCAAGGAGGCAGTTTCGGCGTATTTTGCAGATAAAGAGAAATCATTTTTTTATGAGGGTATAAATAAATTTGGTTTTTTTTTTCCACCCCTTATCCCCATTCCGCGAATATAAAAACGCTCCCTCGTATTTTGTCTAAAAATATGCCACACGATTATATTTGGACACATTTCAGTTAATTTTGTGGCTACTCCAGATTTTCTTCCTAACATTGTTTTTATCAAGTCCATAGTCAGTAAGGCAGTCTATTAACGCCATCAAAATATTTTCAATTGTTGACATCAATTCTTTTAAATCTACGAAAATTGAGGTTCAAGACTGTACTTCATCAGTGTAGAAGCTTCGTCAATTATGATACAAATTTTTGAATTTTGATTAATAACGTTTTTAAAAACAGTTTTTTTAATTTGCATTTCTTGTAATTCCAAAGCTGCTTCTGTATCAGAGAATGGTCTGTTTTGTTTAACAAGACTATAACAAACTGTGTTAAAAATTTTTACAGTAATGTTAATTGCTTCAGAATTTAATATTTTAACTATGTGTTGTGAATGTTCTTTAATTTTTTTGCGCAGAGAAGCTTGCGTTGATTGTGTCTGTTTTAGTTCCATTATAGGAATTATTGAACATGCAATCCACTCATTGATACGTGAATATGTTTTTTGTTTTTTATTCCTAAAGTTTTCATTTTTGAACAGTCTTTACAACCTAATTTGCCATCTTTGACCACTAACCATTTATATTGTTCTGTGAACAAACTTATCTCTTTTTCTATCCAACAATTTGGTAGTTGACAATTGCGTACTGTGCTTGATTCCAATGATGTTGTAGATGATGCCAATCAACATGAAACTGATGTTTTATTTGGAGTTGATTGTATAGGTTCAATATTGTTTTCTCTGTATTTCTTCATCGAGTTTTGTTTTTTTTTTGACATTTACGACATTACTTTTTTTAATAAAAAAAAAATCTGAAATTTAAATACTGCCATTATATTCACACAAGTTTTAGATGAATTTTGAATTTATGTTATTTACAGCTGCGTACGATCGCCAAGCTAACCCCTTTCGAAGGTCTTAACAGCTACCAACAATAAATAACTAAAAAAAAAAAACAACAAAAAATTAGATCAAGCATTAGAAGCAGACCAGGTGGTTTCGACCTTCTTAGTCGTCAGTGCCTCTCCAATATACAATATAGAACACTTATTACAGGCATCTTTAATATTGTGGCATTTCTCGACGTTTTCAACAAGTAAAGGAGACTTGGTGATACATCTAACCTCACCAAAAACTGAAATTTCAATCAAACAATAAGAAATACCGACCAAATATAAACATATCAGTGTATATTGTAATACAGAAGACCATACTCTCCTCAACCAAACTATCAGCAAAGATTCCCAAGTATGTATTGACTGGTATAAAAAAATCTGGGCAAACGATCATTTTCACGATCATGACTGAACTTACAATGTAATAAGTAGTTGTGAAATATCGAGTTTTGATAATCTGGAGGCAAAAAGATTTCAAGAAAATAAAGCTTAAATGAAAATTTATTTTTACCTGTAGGTAATCGATAGGTATGTATATAATTTTAAATACCAAAACAAAAAGAACTAATCCCAATTATAAAGTTCCGTTAAATTTATCCATGCAAAATTTCGAAATGAAAAACAGTCTCCAGTTTCCTCTCATCAGCAGTACAAGTTCGTGTTATTCCTTTTCATCAAGTACTTAGCTCTTAAGTTAATGACGCGACTATCCAACGTTCTCTCTTAAAACTCGTCTCCAGTACACCGTGGACACTTTTAAACCCCCATTCCATCTACCATTAGTTTTCCCATCGTTAATGGACCTCAGCCGGGCACCTCTTAACAACGTTCAAACAACTTGGCGCTGCGTTTAGATTGTCCCACTTCAAATCGATCCGGTATTATAACGCTTTCACGACGATAAAAACTATCTTTTCATGTGTAAAACGCGCAGATGTAATTGTAAAAGTAACAACCGACGCAGACGGGGATATATGTAGCTTGCTAGAACTTTATTACCGAGTTAATGTCTAGGCTATTGGCTGTTTTTTTATTTATTTTAATTCCCTATCGCTTCTATTTTAAAGTTTCGCAAGCAAAGCTAGATCAATATCCGGCCTCGTTTTAAATTACACGGAAACTTACTTCGATATCTGGAAATTTTATATTTTCATCGTAAAATCTAAATTCCTAACATCGATATATGCTGCTGCGCATTGCTATAAGTACGAAGCGAGATCGTGGAGAATGTTGAGGCCATGAAGATGAGGCATACGAAATGAATATAGATGGGTAATTGAACAGTTATATTGATTTATCGTATATTACATAAATATATAGATAGGGGTAATAAATATTGTTAAAGATAAATCTGTTCTAACTTAACTAGATATAAAAATATTTGACATCAATGAATGATTTAGGAAATCGTAACGAATACAAAAATACTGTTAAGGACTCAAAGACATTTCAAACAAGCATTCTTTTTATTTTACATATATTTGCTATATATTCGGTATTTTGTTAAATTAATATGTCTAAATCTCACGCTTAATGTAATATAATACCCGCAGCCGAGTCAACTGAAAGATCGTTGCGAAAAATTAGTGCCCATGTTGGATGCATTTAATACGAGGGAGCGTTTTTATATTCGCGGAATGAGCGGGTTGTAGGGGGGTGATTAGGCGCATTGGGCGCGTGGCCTGTGCAGCGACCCATAATTAGTATAAATACGAAGTTTCATTGTTATTAGACAGTTAGTGTTGCAGTAAGGTTCACAAACAAGCGACGGCTACCGCACGACAGCATATTAATGGGAGACTTTCGCCTCCCATGGAGCGGTTCAGCGATGTATCTTGGAGTAACACTTGACCAACGACTCACTTTCAACCAACATCTCAAGAACATCACCAACAAATACTTAACTGCGCGATCCGCCCTTCTCCCACTGCTGTGCTCAAGAAGCTCCCTCTCGCTGAAGGTGAAGGTACTGCTGTACACAATATTCCTCAGGCCGATCCTGACCTATGGCGCATTGTCCTGGTCCAGCATAGCGAGGACCCACCTCAAAAACCTGGAAGTACATCAAAACAAGGTCCTCCGAATGGTTGCACAAGCCCCGTGGTTTGTGCGGAACGAGCAACTCAGAACGGATCTCAACACCCCATCGCTGAAGAATTACCTAACAACACTAGCGAACAAAACGTTCGACAGAGCTTGTTCCTCCGCCAACCCGTTGATCTCACACCTAACAGAGCTGGATCCAGACCGTCCACCCCCAAAGGTAAAAGTCAGAAAGGCCAGAGAGATCGCGCACCATCGAGGGACGTAAAATTATTGGAAGGCAATGATATCTGAAAGTACCACACACAAGGGTTGATACCCGAGTCCATCACGCATCAACAGGCTGGAAGGGCCACACACTGAGCCTAGGGGGTTTAGGGACAACAAGTCCAACCTTGGAAGAGGGACCAACGATTAGACAGTTAGTCTTTGAGCTATCGTCAACCAAGTAACATAATCAGGAGTGAAAAGTGAAATATGGAAAAAATCGAATATCGTGCCGTTATAAAGTTCCTTACCAGGCAAGGAAAATCAGTCGCGACCATAATGAATGAGATGTCATTGGTTTACGGCGACTCTTGTCCAGGTAAAACCATGGTGTACAAGTGGCATAGTTTATTTAAACAAGGAAGGGAATCCCTTGAAGACGACCCGAGGCCGGGTAGGAGCATTGAGGTGACCACGCCAAAAAGTTGAAAAAATTGTACTCGAAGATGCTCGACTGAAGAAGAAACAACTCGCAGAAATGGTTGGAGTATCCGATACAACAATTTTTAAAATCCTACACGATCATCTCGGTATGTCTAAGGTCAGCGCAAGATGGGTGCCGAGAATGCTCACGCCGCCGCAAAAACAACAGCGCGTAGAGTGTTCGCGTACATTTTGGGACCTCTGTAATGAAGACAAGGATGGTGTATTGAGTCGAATTGTTACTGGAGACGAAACTTGGGTTCATCATTATGAACCTGAGTCCAAACAAGACTCCATGCAGTGGCATAAAAAGGGCACAGCACCTCCCAAGAAAAAAGTGTCACAATCAGGTGGGAAACGCATGGCAACGGTATTTTGGGACTCGGAAGGAATATTGTTGATTGATTATAAAGATAAAGGTGTTTCTATAACCGGAGAATATTACGCTTCAATATTAGAGCGACTAAAAGAAGCCATTAAAGAGAAAAGACGGGGAAAATTGACGAAAGCTGTGCTGCTTTTGCATGACAACGCGCCCGTCCACAAGAGCCGCGTTGCGTTAGCTGCCCTGCATAAGGTTGGCTTCGAAATTGTGAATCACCCACCCTACAGCCCAGACCTGGCCCCGAGTGATTATTACCTGTTTCCGAAAATGAAAAAAGAGCTGCGGGGTAAAAAATTGACTGCCGATAATGAAGTCAAAGAGGCAGTTTCGGCGTATTTTGCAGATAAAGAGAAATCATTTTTTTATAGGGGTATAAATTAATTAATTGAAAGATGTGAAAAATGTATCCGTCTTGCAGGTGAATATATTGAATATTTCCATCCCTCATCGCCCATTCCGCGAATATAAAAACGCTCCCTCGTAGAATTCAAGGCAAATTAGAGCGAGTAGATGAATCTGACTTGCTTACAAACGAGCGGGAAGAGTTTGAAGATAAATACTTCGACCTCCTATCCCGTTTTAATAAAATGATGACAGTTCCACAAGAGCAACACACAGGAAAACATGATATTTCCACAGAAATTGTTAAGTTGCCTAGAATCGAATTGCCCAAATTTTCGGGTGCATATGAGGAGTGGCTGTCATTTTACGATACATTCAATTCGCTTATACATAGCAATACCACTGTACCACTTGTACAAAAATGTCATTATTTAAAAGCATGCTTAAATTATTATTATTATTATTATTATTATTATTATTATTATTATTATTATTATTAAAGGGAGAACTACGGCACTGCTTGGAAAATGCTATTAGAAAGATATAGTAACCAGAGAATAATAGTGCAAAAGCATATCAATGCAATATTCGAATTGCCCATAGCCAGAGCATAAGAGCTTTAATAGCTCTGAAACGTCCAACCAATCATTGGAACGACTTATTAGTGGTAATTTTCACAATTTACTTGATTTGCAGACAATCAAAGATTGGGAAACGAAGATAGAATCTACGGAGATACCGACATTACAAGAATTAATAGATTTCTTAACCCAAAAATGCTAAACGTTAGAAACCATATTCAAAATCGCAAAAATGCAAACCAAGGAAGTCGCCAAAACATACAAGCAAAGTGCAGCAACGAATGTTGTAACAAATAATACGGCATCTGGAAATCTTTCATCTTACTGCAAAATGAGCAACCATATGATTTTTGATTGCAGGAAATTCCTTGCATTCGAAATAACCAAAAGAGTCAGTGAAGCTCAAACGAAACGACTCTGTTTAAACTGCTTGAAAGGCAATCATAGCACCAATCAATGTACAAGGTGTCCCGTTTAAACGTGGATCTTAGATATCTGCGATAATTGTGAAAATAGACAAAAAAGTTATAAAGAAAAGTTATCTCAATTTATGTTCTGCATAACCTAAAAATATTTTTAATTATACAGAGTGTCTCAAAAGTAGGTAAACACATACTTGCTCCGTTATTTTAAATGGGACACCCTATATATTTTGGCATTTTTGAATAGTATGCTAAAAAATATTCCCACTTTATATAAACCACCCTACCCCTATTCCTAATAGTTATGAAGATATTTTAAAAGCAATTCAGTGTTTTTCCTCCGAGTCCCTGAAAATAGTTATCGAAATGAAATCAAGAATATGTAAACTATATAGTCCGGTATAAGCATTAGAAGATGAATACCTACTTCCGGTTGTCAGAAATGATTAACACATTGTCACTAATAAGTTCTTTTTTTAAATGTTCAAACGAGTTCTCGATAGATTGTCTTGCATTTCCATTCTGAATTATAGTAATGTTATTTTTATTTTTCAAAAAATAACAAGCTACAAAACAACAATTTCAAGGTAACCTTGAAAATATTCCTACAAAAATCAATCATTAAAAACAAAAAGAAATTATAATAAATGTTAAAAAAACGGCCTCGCTGAAATATTAACCAAAATTGATTGTCTGCTCGACATTTCAGGAGTTTTTTAAAAGCTTATACAATTCTTTCTCGCATATTTTGTTCAATACCCGTTCGGTGTAAATGGCGAAGAAAAATTTATTTAAGTTAGGTGGTCTAGTTGGAAATTCAAATTCAAACTTGTATTGATAACTTAATATATACAGTGTCATATTGTTAGCTAAAAAAATTGAATTTATTTGAGGTTTTACAAAGTTAGGGAAGAAAAAAAGGGTAGAAGAAGGGATGTTTGGTAATCCAACGAGACGTTTTTTTAATTTATATTAATGGCGTTATATTATTTTTAATTGTTGTTTTCTTTATTTGTTGAGGCATACTATAATTCAGAGAGATTGGTACACCGTTTGAACGCCACCGAATATTGAACAAAATATGACGAGAAAGAATTGCTTATAAGCTTTTACATCAATAACTCCTGAAATGTCGAGAAGAGTTAAAATCAATTTTCAAAGAAAAATTAATATTTCGGTAAGAGTTAGAAAATGTGTTAATTTTTAAAATTGTATTATAATTTCTAGTTTTTGTTTTTAATGATTGATGAACATTTTTTATGCATACTGGCTGAAGATCCAAAATACATTTTGAGGTACAACATCGAGCTGGTACACAGATGTGCCATGTAGACGCCCTGTCAAGAAATCCAGTCGATCCAGGAGAAGATACTGAAAGTGCCCAGGGACATTTAACAGTACTTTTCCAAACCCTCGATGAAATATCTTGAAAAGTAAAATAAAATTGAAAACAAGAATAGAACACTTTATAAACATGAATGGAAAGAAATTGCGCGAGGAAGATCTATTGATCTAAAAAAAATATTAGGGTGCCATTTAAAAAATGGAGTTATCTGAAACGAATTTCCGGCACTGGATAAAAATGCGTTGAATCATTTCTAACAAGAAGTAGATATTCATCTTCTGTTGAATGTTTGTCTATACCAGGAGGACTATATAGTTTTATTCCATAGCTAAGATTTTGATTACCATTTCGATACATATGGATCATCTGGGACCCTTTATTACGAAAAACACCGAATCGGGATAGTTATACGATACTGAAACCCGTAAGAAATATTTCCATAACAAAATTAGGAATAGAAATTTGTCAATTATTTGGTTTATATTAAGTGGGAATATTTTTTAGCGTACTATTCAAAAATGCCAAAATATATAGGGTGTCCCATTTAAAATAACTCAGCAAGTATGTGTTTACCTACTTTTGAGACACTCTGTATATTTAAAAATATTTTGAGGTTATGCAGAACATAAATTGAGATAACTTTTCTTTATAACTTTTTTGTCTATTTTCACAACTATCGCAGATATTTAAGATCCACGTTGAAACGGGACATCCTGTACAGTCAAATGGAATTGTAACAATTGTCACAAGAGGCATCATTCGCTATTGCATATCAGCAAAGAGACCAAGTCCAGTGCAACTGGGACGCCGCAGTCCACAACAGCAAGTTATAGTTGTAATATTAACAACTCAATTGTCCTTCTATCTACAGCAATAATAGAGATTAGGGACAAAAATGGACGCAAAAGAAAGTGCAGAGTTTTGTTAGACTGTGGATCGCAGTCCAATTTAATTACACACAAAATGGTCAATTATCTCTTGCTTTTCAGGCCGATAAAAATTGTCTCATTCTGGAAAAAATATCAGAAATATCACAAAAGGAAATTAATATACCAAAGAACCTTAAACTAGCTGATCCAGAATTCCATATTTCAAAGGAAGTAGACATGCTGTTAGGAGTTGAATTATTTTACAAATTACTATGCGTAGGTCAGATAAATCTTGCTGCAAGTGGACTCTGTTTACAAAAAAACATTACTTGGATGGGTTGTTTCTGGCAAAACAATTGGACCGTAACAAATACTGAGCTAGAAATGTTGCCTATCGATTATATTGGTTTTGGTAGAATTTAAACGAGTTAATGCACTATTTAGCTCGAGTAGTTAATTTTTACAATACATGCAAGTTGTGGATTCCAAGAAAGCACTTTGAGAAATAAAATAATAACTCAGACTGAACGCAGTATTAAATTCTGTAAGTGTTACGTTAACGATGTGTACATATCGTATAAACGTAGTTTACATTATTGGACCTGAATGACTCTTAATAAAATGCACTGCCACCTTGGCCACCTTGGAAATCGTCCAAGTTATATAAATAAAAGGTGAAAATTCAAACGCTAAACAAGTCAGTCTGCACTGTTTAAAATATCTAATCTAACCGTAAAATAACTTAACGCGATTAAATTGAAGAATTTTTTTTTCTTTTTAGGAGACCACATATTTATCGTAGCATTTATTTCATCTATAAAGTTCATCGCTAAAGCCACATTTATCTATCGTATTTAAGCTGTGAAAAGCCTGTCAGTATGAGGGTCTCTCCCACGTGGTACGAAGAAGAAACTGAGAAATTCGTTGAAAGCTTCGAGTGCCAATTGACGTGAGACATGGGTCTACGATTGCTTGTTCCCCCAACGACGTCTAACCAATTGGAAAACCCACCGTATTATACACATGTTACGTATCTAAACAAAAGACTTTTACATTTTAGCGCACACGGGGGCGTTTCATTTCGATCCTTATTGAATCGAATGGAAAAGTTAGCTAACATGGAAGATTTTCAAAAACTTTAAAAGTATCAGGTTGGATTAAATACGTGCATATACAGGGTGACACCAAAATTGCATCTTTAACATTAAATTGTTTTTGAAAATCTGTTATATTAGAGTCAGGCTTTGCTACAAAAGATCTTCTACAGAAACAATTAACATTTTGAATTACATATTGATCCATAGCCTGAATTAAGGCAGTGATGTGGCACACTTGTCTAATAACCAAAGTGTTCTGCTATCTACACGTTTGTTTAAGTTTTCCTTTACTCCCATACTTTGTGCATCATTATGATTCTCTTTAAAGCTCCAGGCTTTTTTAGATTTACCAATCACGACAGGTATCAGTCGATAGCCGTCAGATATATTGCACACAACAAAATTCCTTAGCAGATTTTTTATCTCCATCAGCAAGAGTAGACGTTGGAAAACAACACCTTGAAAGGCTGGTTTCGTTGGAATTATAAATTTGACCCATTGTAAAACAAGGTTGCTAAGAGAGCCAGCCACATCCAGCTTCCAGATTCTGTGTCGAACTTTGAATTTCGGAAGCCAATCATCAGAAAAGAACTTTAAATATTCAAATCACGATGAAACTGTTTTGCTTTTTCGAAGATCATAGGCGCAGTTGTTCAAACCACCAGCAGCAAAATAAGAAACTGTATTTCCTGCATCGTATAGGATTGCTGCTAGAAAAGGATTCCTAACACAAGCCCATCAATATCGACGTCTGGAGTTTGTAAGAAACTATGTTAATATCGACAATAATTTTTGCGTTAACGTTTGGGTTTGGTTCAGTGTTCGAGGGCCAGCGATTTGCTGGAGAATAGACAAACGATTTACTGGAAATACTCAACATTCACAAGAGTTGTGCCAAACAATCGAAAACTATAAATTGTAAATTCCTTGTAAACTGGCAGGTTTTGTACCAACCCCCTTCAATTGCCCTAAATTTGCAACAACATAATTATGTATTGTGTTCTGGAATAAATGGATTTTTTAGTTGACTCACCAACGATACCATTTTGTCGAAAATGTTATTTTTATGTAATCTGTACCAATCTCCACCATTCCGTGAAGAAACCACATGAATCTGAAGATGTGGCAGAAGAACATCAGTTATTGCCAAACCTGTTTCTACTATCATAAAACCCAAATCAAAAACCATCAATGATATAGCAAAACGTGTAGCCATAGCAGAAAAAATGGTCCATTTGCGTAGAGCAAAAAAATTGACAGTAAAATGAAAGAAATCACAGAACTATGTCAAAATGATTATTCTATTGGGAGGTATTTGTGTAGATTATATGCAAAATCTTATGCTACCATGTATTCCAGTACAGGACAGGATTTTATCTGTAACAATTAACTGTTAACGTATTTAATATCCATGACATGAAAACTGAAAAATCATTCTTGTACGTCTATCATGAATGGATAGCAAGGTAGAGTCCTAATGAGGTATGTTCCTTTATTGGTGATTTTATTATGAAAGAGAAAGTTATTATCTGAAGAGGTAAAACATCTTCATATTTTTATGGATCGATGTCCGCGTCAAAACAAAAATCACACTACGAGTACAATAAGAATGATTTCTGCTTTTGTTCAACTTGATAGGTTTCAAACCGTTGATCAATACTTTCCCATTCGTAGACATTCATATATGAATATTCGGTCGATGATGAGGGGTAATGAGCTCTCGAAACACGTGTCACGAGTTAATGAATTAAACTCTACGAGTATAATAACAATGCATGTAGAAACCTAAAACAATATTTCTTCGATTAATGTTTAATACGAGGGAGCGGAATGAGCGGGTTGTAGGGGGGTGATTAGGCGCATTGGGGGCGTGGCCTGTGCAGCGACTCATAATTAGTATAAATACGAAGTTTCATTGTTATTAGACAGTTAGTCTTTGAGCTATCGTCAATCAAGTAACATAAACCAAGTAACCAACCAAGTAACAACAGCGCATAGAGTGTTCGCGTGCATTTTTGGACCTCTGTAATGAGGGCAAGGATGGTGTATTGAGTCGAATTGTTACTGGAGACGAAACTTGGGTTCATCATTATGAACCTAAGTCCAAACAAGACTCCATGCAGTGGCATAAAAAGGGCAAAGCACCTCCTAAGAAATTTAAAGTGTCACAATCAGCTGGGAAACTCATGGCAACGATATTTTGGGACTCGGAAGGAATATTGTTGATTGCTTATAAAGATAAAGGAGTTTCTATAACCGGAGAATATTACGCTTCAATATTAGAGCGACTAAAAGAAGCCATTAAAGAGAAAAGACGGGGAAAATTGACGAAAGGTGTGCTGCATTTGCACGACAACGCGCCCGTCCACAAGAGCCGCGTTGCGTTAGCTGCCCTGCATAAGGTGGGATTCGAAATTGTGAATCACCCACCCTACAGCCCAGACCTGGCCCCGAGTGATTATTACCTGTTTCCGAAAATGATAAAAGAGCTGCGGGGTAAAAAATTTACTGCCGATGATGAAGTCAAGGAGGCAGTTTCGGCGTATTTTGAAGATAAAGAGAAATCATTTTTTTATGAGGGTATAAATAAATTAATTGAAAGATGTGAAAAATGTATCTGTCTTGCAGGTGAATATATTGAAAAAGAAAAATAATTTGGTTTTTTTATTTCCACCCCTTATCCCCCATTCCCATATAAAAACGCTCCCTCGTATTATCTTGCAAAATTTCAAATTTAGAAAAGGGAGAGCTGACTTTTTCGTCTAATTTGTATCATTTAAGTAGATGCTTATTTAAACCGTTCGCAATTATAGTATCTAGAAATACCTCAATCTTGATATATAGTAGAGACCCGCGTCAATGACTAAACAATATCCAATTACCGCCTGCCTAGTGCCTAGTTGTAGTGTAGACTAATAATCTTGTCGTAGCAGATAAGCAAGGTCGAAAATCGACATTTCCCTTAACAATTTAACTTAGCTAACGTTTGCGAGCTGTTCCTTTTCAATCTCTAATTAAGACAGTTTAACAATGAGAATGCCTGATGTCTTCAGACCACTTTTCAGTTTCCTGGACGTTTTAGTGAGGCAACAAAATAGACATGAATATGGATCGATAAATTTATGACGCATGTATGTAATTAGTTTTAAACTTATACTAACTTTGTTTTAAATTAATCACAACAGTTTCAAGTTCAAACCTAATTTGCATATTTACAACTTTACTGCAATAATTTCCATATCACGATGACCTAGTTCTCTGGTTTCAAAGAATTACCTTTTTTGTATTCAATGTAATATGTTAACAAGACTGATTCATATTCAAAGAATATACAACTGTGTGTGGGTTTATTCTATAGTTGATAGAAACAAGGTGTATCTACATATTTGTATAGAATCAGCTGATGTAATCATTAGAATATTGTATTTGAATATCACATTTCTCCCTTATACATACATGTATAATGGTAATGGGTTATTATTGTGTGACTATAATGTAAATACGTCTCTCTTTCCTTATCGCTCAAAGTTTGAACGACGTCTGAACGTGACAAATGTATTGTTTATTATTGTAGATTACACTACAGTAGCAAGGTAGTGGATTGGGTCCCATTTTGTTATAAAGATAGCTGTCTATACTATGTAGAAAGGTACCCCCAAAAGGAATGCTTAAAATAGATGTTTGTGTGAAATTATCTGCAAGGGTGGTTTTATTTTTCCCCTAAATTCGTATTTATCATTGTGTTGGATTTGATTGAGAGTTTGTATTTATAAAGCCGATGGTTTTGTTTCAAATCTGTTATATCTATAGGACGGGATCTTTTGTTTAATCTATCTCTTAACAAATATTGATCTGTTTAAAATTGTTCGTCATTGTTTGAAGATGACAAACTTCATAGCGTACAATTGTAGGTGCACCAGGTTGGTAATACAGAAATCCCTATTTAGAAAAAAAAATAGTGCATTTTTATCTGATTTTTATTTTTGTAAGTTGTCAACCCCTCCGAATTGCTGTCATAATAAGTTGTTACTGTCATTTGACATTTTTTAGTTATTGTCCTAATTCGTCTTTCCATTTATCTCATAATTCGTTGCTTGTTATTGTTGCACAAACTGTCTTTTTCAAGATAATGACGGCTACATCGTATACAAATTGTATTAACATAACTTTTATCTATTAAACCTCAATTTCTAATGATTAAATGGGTAATAACAATGAAATTCATCATCATTGGTGCTGCTCTCTTCTTCTAGAGTTGAGCCAAGTTGCTGAGCCCTCTATCATTCATCATTTAAACGCTTCCCATTACGAGAACCCATCTGAACGATCTCATTGGACCCCAGCCAAAGTTGCCTCACATAATAACAGAACGAAGAAGTGCGAAGACCTCAATTTTATGCAGTTAATGAACCTACCTGCAGGATCTCATTGGACCCCAGCCAAAACTGCCTCACATAATAATGGAATCAAGAAGCTCGAAGACCTCATTCTAACGCAGTTAATCAACCCACCTGCAGGATCTCATTGGACCCCAGACAAAACTGCCTCACATAATAATGGAACGAAGTAGCCCGAATACCTCAATCTAAGGCAGTTAATGAACGCTCTATAGGACATCGCCACACACTTGGAGATGAAATTAACAAACCCATTGCTCCTTGCTTCCAACAAAACTGCATCAAAGTGAAGTGTTGACCCCTCCCTCCCTCCCATCACACTCATCAAGCCCCTAGGCATACAAGGCTTACAACAGAGATAAAGAAGCTCAAGAATTTCAGCCTTAGAAAAGGAAAGTTGATCATCGCAACGCTTAACGGCTGCAGAATGTTGAGAAGATGATGTGGCTGATGTTGTCCAGGTGGGGGGTGGGGAGGAGTTAGGATTAGATTGGAAGATTTTTCCATCGTTTCCAGTGTGTTCGCAGAATGCGAATCGATGGAGTTATGGGATCTACAGGTCGCGAATGAACCAAAGGGCATTAATTGTCATCCTTACGATCTAATTTTGTTGTACCTCCAATCATTTCTCCTTCCGTTGCAGCCATATGTGAGGATTGGACGGAGATAGGTGAAAGATATTATAAGTCTTATTCTTAACTATAGTAGACATTTTTTTGCAAAGAAATCGATTGAGACAGACAACAATGGTCGTCACAGCAGACGATGAATTGCAACATAGAGGTGATCGTGGACAGATCTGAGACGCTTCATAAAACGAATCCCCTGGCACTTTCTTTCATTCAGATTCAGATACCGTCTGGCTGACCAGCGTTGAATTTCATCGAGGCCCAGCTGAAGGTGACGACAAACAAGGGTTTCCCTACTAGATGTAGTAAAAATCGCAGTACTTAACGTCATATGTCATGAATGGTTGCAGAGGGAGCTATGAACTATGAAAAGGAATGCGAATATCTTCTACGCCTCTTCAACGAGGTTGAGACTGATATTGAGCCTGATGACGATGATATGAGTTTGACAGGTGATGGTGAAGATATTCAAGATCTGACTGATGACGAACAGACGATTGAGACCATCGATAATTTGGATATTCAGTTGGTAGAAGAAGAAGGACTGGGACAACAACCAGATCCTGGAAATAGGCAAGTGAGAACTCGTGAAGAAAACATTATCAAGTTTCTTCATGTTGCATTAGCAACTTCGATCTCTCTAATCGAACAGCAAAGCCAACTGACATTATTGAATTGAAAGCGCTTCTTGTGTTGCTATATATTTCAGCGATGTCAAAGAATAGTCATGTCCCTTCAAAGGTTCAATTTTCTATTACGTCATATTCGATTTGACAACACGACTACCCGTGAGGAACGACAAAAGTATGATAAGTTGGCGCCTGTCTAATAAGTACATATTTGATTCTTTCAATTCCAATTTATTGAAATACTTTTTTCTGTCAGAATATACGACAGTGGACGAAATTTTGACAGTATTTCGTGGAATGTGTGGATTTCGAGTTTATATGCCTAATAAGACAAAATATACCGAGAAATTAGAAATTTATCTTGGACAATAACCTCCTGGATTCTTCCGAGTCCAAACAGATAATGTCTCTCGTCTTTCTCCTCGTTGTCAACCAATTTCTGGAAGCAATAGAAACGTTACAATGGACAACTTCTTTACCATTATGGCTGTTGCAGAAAAACTCTCTACTCATAAACTAACAATTTTTGGAACCATAAGGAAAAACAGGAAGGAATTGCCTTTGGAGTTCACTCAGCCTACTCATCCACGGCCTGAAAAAATTAGCATGTTTGGATTGCAGGACAAAGTAACATGCTCTTATATTTCAAAAAAAAAAAAAAAATTGTGCTTCTGTTATCTACTATGCATTTCGAAGACTGTGCCAGAGCTATTCGTTGATGGCCTATGGTCATATTCTATTCTCCTTTGAATATAGCTGGTATCAACTTATTCATTATTCTAGTATTGCCAACCTAGGACACACCTTGGATAACCAAGAAATCTCTAAATATTGATGCTGGGTTGGATTAGAACATGTTTTAAAAAATTGTCAATTTTCTGGTAATATTTAGTAACTTTTGTGTTGGACACCTGTCATATCTGTCAAAGTCTATACAGACACTGTAGTTACTATATTGACTTATGTTTACGGGTGTTTTTTGTCGAGCCAATAATGGAATGTTCAGCAAAAAAAAAACATTAAAAAGAGAATTCTAAATATCCTTCATTGTTTCAAACTGCAAACGATTGCTCCCCGGTTCGTTTTTTCCAATAGAAATAAATTGTAATTCCAGGTCTCGCTCTGCGTTTGTTTTATTAATCGAATTTTGTCTTTGTTTCAGATGCGAGTAACATGACAGAAGCGCCGGGCAACGAATTTTGATACGAAACATCGGTAGTGTGCTGAGGCAATCGATCTCAGCGCCATTGCTTTGTTGGAAAGGTGAGTCTCGGTCCAAATCGATCCCTGCAATATCCGTTATGTAGGTATATCTATGTACGTGTCTGGAGTTTTACCGCAAATAAACGCAATTTAGGGGAAGGGTTCGTTTTTTCCTTCTTCCTGGAATACGCAAAAATTACCGTACGAAAACATCAGGGGGAAATATGCGTTTTAAATTTTTTATTTATTTAAAAAGGTCCGCCATAAAGTGTAGTATTTTTTTAGCGGTTTTTCTTTTTCGATTATTCTGTTTGGAGATTGCTTTTTGATTTGGGAAAAAATTGATGGGAAAACTGGGAATCTTTGTGTAACAGGATCATCAATTTGAAGTGGAAAAATCATTATTAAAACAATAATAATTTGTCTATTAAACGACTATTTATTGACTCTTTATTTTTAAGGTATAAACGAGACACACAGCTAAATAGTACACCTTAGTTCAACTATTCTGGTTAACTCTATTTTCCTCGGGAAGGTAATCGTTTCGGTTCAATGAACTCGGCTAGACTTTGCATTTCCTGTATATACACTGGTGCTCTAGGAGAATTCCTAACTTGCGTATATTTCCAATTTGATCTACCGCTGAAAATGTAGATAATTGATAGATTAAATTATTTTAGCGGTGGTACAATTTGACATTTAATACGTGTCAAATAATGTTAAAATATACAGCCTAAAATTAAACTTTCTTTATCGCAACTCTCATTCCACTACTTCGGCTTCCACATTTTGAAGATTCTTGCTTTAGTTTATTAAGTTCCTCTGAACGTTTTCTTAACAGAAAATATAGACATGCCGAAGTTAAACACACTACAATACTCGAAGAGGCTAGAAAATTGGCCTTGTAATTTTCTTCCGGCAATGACAACTGTACCTACAAAGCGTGTTAGGGTTTGCAATGCTTCAAGAGCTTTCTGTACAGTGGGAAATGATTCCTCTACAACGTTTGTTTCGGATCCGATTTCTTCATCACTTTCGTTTAGAATTGTAAAGTCTTCGGTTTGTTCTTGTTCCATTACTGATCTGAACGATTTCAGAATCATTAGGATATTCTGCGACTTCCAACTCTTCACCAATTTTCTCATATTCGTTTAAAGTATGCTCTTCAAAATCATAAATGTTATTGTTTTGAGCCTAATGGTATAGATTGTGTTCATCGGTTGCTTCGACTCTTAGCGTTAAAATCCACTGACGAAGAGGAATGTCATCTTCCTCTGTGAATCCAGTATCCACGTAAAAACCCCGACACGTTTTTCCAAGCGTTCTCTAACATTAAAATGGCATCAAGGAAGGAAATTTTCATTCATTTTTAGGAGTAATTGTCTTCGATAATACGACTTTAAGTATTTGATTATGCCTTGATCCATGCGTTGGAGAACTGAAGTCATATTTGGAGGAAGCAAAACCACTTCGATCCACTCCAAATTATCCAATTTAGGATATGCAGGACAGTGTTCCTTGCAAGTTCTCGATTCCAAGATAGTAGAAGATTTGAAAAAACTTCTTCTGTCATCCAGGCTCATTTGTTTGCTTCATATGATATTGGCAATTTCGGAACGTTTTTGGAACATCGAAACATCTTCGGTTTTCCAATTACAAAAAGTTTCTTTTTTTCTGAACCGTCCACATTTGCACAGACCCAGGCAGTAAGTCTTTCTTTGGAATGCTTTTCTCCTGAGCATTTTTATCCCATAAAATACAGGGTAAAAATATTGCTGTCAACATACCGACGCCGAATACCTAAATTACAAAAGTCGTATACGTACCTGGCCATACTGCCGTTAGCCAATTTTCTGGTACTTCTTTGTTTATAGCACCAGCTTCACCGTGAATGTCACCGCTTTTTATATTATGTCTGGTTTTAAAACGATCAATCCATCCTCGTGAGCAGCTAAAATTTTCACCATTTGACGTTCCTGAGCCAATTGGTTCGCTTTTTCTTGGAAAATAGGACCATTGATCGGCACATTCTGGGTTCGTTTCAACGCAAACCACTTGAGCAAAGATTTATCTACGTCGGATCTTTTTGGAACTTTTTTATGAGAAAATATTGTTGGGATGACATTCCACTGCTATGATTTAGCAGCATATCGACGGGTATGTTGGCTATAGCTTGACGAATGTTGTTCTTAAAGTGATCCAGGGTCCTATAGGAGGATCGTTGTTAACAATTGATTTTAGGTTAGCCCCATAGAAAATAATCGCAGGGGGTTAAATCGGGTGATCGTGGTGGCCAGTGTAGGTCGCCTCTCAAGGAGCTTAGGCATCCTAGGAAGTGTCGTCGCAAAACTGTCATTGACACACGAGATATGTGTGCTGTGGCATCGTCCTGCTGGAACCACACATTTCCCAAATCCATCTCGTTGAGTGTTGGCAGGAAGAACTCCTCAATCATGTGGACATATCGGTCAGAAGTGACTAAAACAGCCCGTTGGTTTTCTTCCAGAAATCCAATTCGCAATATTCCACACCAAGCAGTCATACGTTCTGAATGTAGGAGACGCTGACGAAGTTGTGAGGGCTAAATAACAAATTTACTGCTTGTTTACAGTTTCTGAAAGATGAAAGTGAGCCTCATCACTGAAGAAAATTAAAACGTCGTTAGGTATGCATTTTTTTGAGCAACAAAATCACAGAACGAGCAGAAAACCTAACAGCAACAGTATGTTTTCGAGTAGAGCGTCTAGAGGTTCCTCTGAAGTTGTTTACCCATGAAACAATCGACTGCCAACCAGGGTCGCAATATTGAAATGGGCATGAAATGCACGTTGAGTTGCGATGATTGAGTGACCGTTACACCCCACCCTGTACATTCGAAAACCGTGTAAGAATGGAAATTAAAATGCATGGATGACATCTGAAATCTTTGAAAGTGTTGGCTAAAAGAATTGGATAGAGTGGAGTTGAAGTTTTAGATAATTTTGCAAAATATCATCACTGTAATTCCTTACAAAATTAATTAAGGAAGAAAGTGATTTAAAGCATATTGGAAGAGCTCGTTTTAATCGTTGAAATATGATGTTAATAATGAGTGATGAAGCAAATTTTTTGTCCTTCTGGTCATGTTTTTGGGTCCTGAAAAAACCTCGTCTTGTTCACAAGAAGATGCAATTTGATCAAAATGTTCTTGTTTGGTACGATGAAATATTTGGACCTTTCGCTTTTGAAGATGCAACGAGCAGTGTTGTTACTTGACATAGAAAGCTTCTGGCTCGAGTAGGATGGTGGTACATCTATTTTGCCAGTCTATCAAGATCTTTTTCCTTTGCAACACTATAGTGACCATATTTGGATATCCTGCAAGATAAGACCACCTATTTGGTTATGAACAGGTTTCATCATGTCCAAATTAAGCAGAAACACACTGTATCTCTAACGATGATGATGTTTATCGTCAGCAAGGACTCCAAATACATATTTCTTCATAACGACATTAACGACATCCTTAACATCTCAACGATCTCCACATCGAAAACACTCTTGTCATTTTAATATTTTTTTATATCCCTCAAGAGGATATTTCCAACGTCCATCATTTAGTAGGTACTTAAATTTTTAATTTTCGCATCTTCAGACACAAAAATACCAACCCACTAAAGCAAATCTCACGCGTACCGTAAAATACTCCGTCCCTTAACGATCACGGAGCTCGTCAACACCGTAGTAAAATCATTTCATAGAAGGACGACCTTAGAACTCACAAATGTATACTCAGTAAAAAAATCCTTCGCAAAAAACCGGCGTTTAGTTAAAAAAGCATTTGTTTCGTGTTTTTTTTTGTGTGTGTTTGCGTGTTTCTTCTATGTGCGGGTTCATCCTCATCTCGATCCTCGATCTTTCGTATCTCGTTGTCGCTTTTTAAGAGTAAATTCTGCTGGATTTTCGGCCGAAATCGTCGGCACACAACACTGTATCCATATAACCGTAGATTGTATTTATGCTGAAGTAAGCGAAACACAACGGTCTGTTAGAGTCTACGGTGAACTTGGCCTGATCAATATCCTGCGCTGCGGCACCCCACATGTCTGCATATAACTTTCGCAACTCGTGATCATTATTGTGTAATATAAATCCGTGTTTATAAATAGACGAAGTGCATACGGTTTGAAAATTAACGTGTAAATAAAGGGACAACAGAGATTTGATTTTATTTTGTCTTTTATTTATTTATCAGAATTAATTATTGTAATTCCACTTTAAACAACTATATAGTGGTTAGAATCTTTCTATTACATTATAATACATAGTTATACAAGGATTATTAGTTGTGATTTAATTTGACAGCTGTCAAATATTGCAACGGTATAAAAAATAACCATTTTTATGAATTGACAGCTGTCAAAGTTGACGTACAATAGTATATTACATTACTAATAGGAGTAGAAAGCTGTCATTTTTGTGTTGAGCCCAATCGTCGTCGAAACATGAAAGGCATATCAAGTGGAAAATTCTCCAGCAAATATTTTATTACCAAATGCAATTATCAAGACCTACCGGTCTGTCTTCAAGCTTTTGTAACAGTACTCAGCATTGGCCTAGATAGTCAAGGGCATTCTAAACCGACATTTTGCAAGTGGTAGTATGGCAAAAGAAGGTCGAGGTGGAAATAGAAATGGAGTAATGTTTCAAGACAAGAAAGAAGCAGTTATTAAATTTATAAAAAAGTTCAAAGCAGTTGAGTCCTATTACTGCCGCAGCAAAATGGCTTGCAGAGTGTACTTACCCAGAGAACTCAATATTCGGAAATTACCATATACCTATAAAATGTATAAAGTAGAAGCTGCTCCTGCAGTTCAAGTAAAAGAGAGGTACGGTTTTCAATACCCACTTCAACATAGGTTTTGGCTCTCCACGAACAGATGTTTGGAACTTGGGAGAGAAACTGAAAGAAGAAAAAGAAACAGCAACTGCTGACCGAACTTCGAATACACAAACTCAGGGCGAAAGCCTTTTTTGCAGCATTAAAAGAGAAAAAAGAAGATTTACTAACCATAAGTTTAGATTGTCAGAAGAACCTTACCCTACCAAAAATTCCTGACCAAAATGTGTATTATACTAGGCAACTATACATCTATAACTTTACAGCAGTCACAGGGGGTTCTCATGCTTCATTAACACCAGAAAATGTGCGAATTTTTGCGCGGACAGAAGAAAAATATCCCAAGGGATCAAATGAGATAGCAAGCGCAATTTTCTTAGCATTAAACAATAGCAATCTCGGTGGCATTAGAACAATACGACTTGTGGCTGACCGCTGCGGAGGCCAGAATAAGAATACCACAATGATATCAATGTGTTTAAAATGGCTTAAAAAGTTCGTTGTCAGTTCAAGAAATGGAATTGGTCTTTCCAGTTGTCGGTCATTCATATATTCCTCCAGATCGAGCGTTCGCTCGCATTGAAAACGTGTTAAGAAGAAGGGGGCAAATAGTAGAACCTAATGAATACCTTGAGATATTGAGGAACCGTAACTGAACTAGGCAAAGATGTGCCTGTTATGGACTGAAAATCTGCAACCCAAGAAATTTTAAAACCACCGGGTAATTGGCATGTCCAAAAGGTATATTTTAAAGCGAGGTGGGAATAATACTGTAAGCATAAGAGTACCTAATAGTTTAATAATAGTTTGTATCTATTCGTTTTTAGTTTACAGGATTGTTTTGTTTTCCTTTCTTAATAAAAATTTTGTGTTTCTTTCTTTGATGCTTCTTTTTAATTTTTGTTACGAGTCAAACCTCACTAAATCCACTTTATTCAATTTCAAATTACATTCAATCCAATAGTTGGTTTCAAACGCCACTAACTCCATGATTATTTTCCAAATTGTGGTTTTATTATAAACAAAAATGTTGTGTTGGTTGCAATTTATTGACCAGGTAATGTAAACAAATCACCAAAATAACATTCATGAAGTAGTTACTGCCAGAAGTTAGATAAACAGTTTTTAGTGATTTCTGAATATTTCACTAAAGTAGATTTAAGAGGTTTTGATACTAGACGATTCAATTATTAAGTAGTAAGTATTTATAGTAGATTTTGATTATTTCTGGTGGCATAGATTGAAGTTTTTCTTCGCTCATTTTGCAAATATTTGACAGTTATGAAATAATCGTTTAGTCACTTTAAATTCGGCTACATTTTTTTTTTACTAGTAAAGAAATGAGACAATTTTTTTACTATTAAAAAAAATGAATTGTTTCAAAGGAACGTATTCAGTAAGAAAATGATCATATTCTTGTACGTTTGAAGAAAAACTTATTTTAATAACGATTGCTATTGTAAACGCCATTTTCCATGTATTATCAAACAGTGTATAGGTGGTTTCTAAATTAATGTCTTCCCTCATGACACACTCACACTCGATTGCAAAAAAAAATGAAACTAGGATGCTCTGATTAGACGTCACGAAATCTAACTATCTAACTGAAACATAATCGAACATATCAAGACAAGAAGACAGCTAACGATATGTTGATAAAATTGGTACTCTGATTCAAGTTTCAAATGGAAGTCCTCGTTCCTGTACTACCCCCTCTAGCTTATCTTTGGAACGAAGCTATTTAGCTGGCGTTAGACGTTGAGGGTAACGAGTGTAAGGAAGAAGATGATGATAGAGTGCAATGAACATAGATCATGCATTAGAAGCGCGCCACGTGGTTTCGACCTTCCAGGTCTCGTCAGCGCAACTACGAATGCAAGATCTACTTTCATCGCTTTTCACCTCTCAACTTTAATTGTATAATCTGTCCAACCGCGTGCCCTCTAGTGAGCAAGATGGGAAATAGCACATCGCTGGGCATTACACAACACAATCTATCAGTTTCATCCAATTTATCGATTATCAGGTGCATGCATAAGTGTTTGCCGGTTTAACTAAAAAATGCGGCCAACGAACTGTACGCGGCAGCGAATTAATTTAACCCATACGCCATTTTGTTCGACTGATATTTAAACTACAAACACACACAAGTTGAGTCCGCCAAAAATCAGCGTCATTGTTTCATCGTTCATCGATCATGTCGAGTTTTGTGCCTGGAAAAGAACATTTCCATCGATTAGAACCTATGAGACCTGGTTTAGACAATTTAGAAATGGTGATTTCAATATGAAAGACAGAGAGACAATTGTAGGAGGTATTGGATGATGACCCAAACGCAAACTCAACGGCAATTAGCAGAAGCATTACATGTATCATAAGAACCAATCAGCAGACGTTTACGAGCAATGGAAAAGATCAGTAAACTAGGTAAATGGTTCCCACACCAGTTGAATGAACGTCAAGCAGAAAATCGCAAAGTCACTTCACAAAGTGAAATGCTGCTTCAACGCCACGAAAGAAAATCATGTATAGAATTGTCATGGGTGACGAGAAATGGATTTATTTTGGCTGGAATGGTTAATCGCAAAAGACAAGAAGTTTTTGTGGCATGGTATTCAAAGAAAAGCACCTCAAATGATCTTTTGGCGACACTGAACAAACTTCCAAGTTTCGGAAGTATGGTAGCCAGCTTCCAACACAAATATCCAACACAAGATGATGGCATAGTCAAACGTCAACATTTTGACGAATTCGATCGAAATAATTCAATAAATCCTGAATAATATTTGACAGCTGTCAATCACATTGACGTATGGTGAGATAATTTGACAGCTGTCAAAAGTATTTTTTAAATAATGATGATTTTCTAACTTTAAGGTTAGATTGAAGTCGTAATCCTTTTCGTTTCACAATAACAACAAACGTTTCGATATTTCTAAATCTGAATACATTTCAGGGGGAGTCAATAAGTTTAATTCGTCGTAATTGTACACTATAATTAACCCTAACATAACCAATATAATAGTAAGTACGACCTGGAAAGGGTATCTATATATCCTGAACAAACCCGATTCGACCCTGAATACATCAGTCGGTCCTCCTCCCCTTTCCAAACGAGGGGGTACCGTGACGTCTCATTTATTATCCCAAACATTGCGTCGGCGACGTTCAGTCTAACAGAATTAGGTTAACAACGCGGCTATATATCGACTACACCCCAACAGTGACCGTGAAGCCTTCGGAATAACATTCACAATCGGTTTATATTCCTTCCGATTTACTTAGAGTTGTGTCAGGGACGTCCTAATATGGATATGCTAATAAAAAAAATATAATTTCGTAAAAATGTACAACTTGTTACGATAATGTTGTCCCATTAGTTGATAACTTCATTTAATGATCAGTATCGTTAGTTTGAATCTTAAATCCACGTTTATTTTACTCGTAAAATATCACCATAAAGCTATTGTAGATTTAACCGATCAGGACAAAAACAAAGAGTATTCGATATCGACAAAGCCTTTTATTCGTGTAGACATCTAAATTCACCAACTTCTCTTCTCTAAAAGGAACTTTCCTCCCCCATTTTAACGCGGTAGCTCTATAATACGTCAGTGTGTGACGACTACCTCTGAAAAAACACCACCCACACACATTTTAGAGCTTGAAAAACGCTTTCGGATCGCGGGAATGAAACGCTTACCTTTACAGTAGTATAAAGTTCAATATTCGAGATGTATATATTGGTGGGGTAGGGTTTTTTTTTAGTGGAATTCTTTTTGTGGACAGGCGGTGGGAGCGAAAGATTAGATTAAATTCTATACTACGTTGGTATTTAAAAAAAGTAATGTTTATATTTTTTGTTAAATTAACATTTTCTGTGAACGCGTTTGTAGAGGTAATTAGAGGTGACATTTAGGAAATGTTATCTCTGGTTGATATCTGGTTCGGTAGGTACACCTTTCATTTTTGCTTTGAGTAATTTGGGGGAAGATTTAACCAACACATCATCACATCACATTTTTCATCTAATTATGTATTAAAATAATTCTGACAGCTGTCAAATTGACATTTTCAATTATATACGAGGAGGTTCTTAATAAAATATATTTATAATTTCCTTTATTAAGTTAACTTTCGTAATTACAGTATCGAAACGATTTGATAATGAAGACTCAAGAATCTTCGAAACTCCTGTCCCGAATTAATTAAGCGTTGTGGTGTTATCGTTATATCAATATATATATATGTCTTCAAGCTTACCAAAAAAATTGAAACCAAAATTCAATAGATAACGCCCAAAATAGATGAATTCGTTATATCCGGTAAATCTTGAATTCCATCCTTTTTGAATTTTCGAAACCGTTAATATCCGGCAAGTCTCTTACATCCAAAAAAATTATTTTATTTGACACAAATCTATGTAGTTGATAAAACTAAAAGGAAAAGAATTCGTTATATCCGATAAAGTGTGCAATTACGATCTATATCGATAACAGAAAATCTAGAATTGATATGTAGATCCTTTTTTTTACACTTTTTTGGATCTATATAAACAGATTTAAGTAAGAATTAATTGAAACCATTTCTATAGAGTGAATTCGTTATATCCGGAATAGTTAAAAATCGATGATATATAACCACTTTCAAGAGTGTATTTAATTTTTTTTTTCGCCAAATACAAGCAGAGTTAAATGAAAATTACTTCGACACGGTTGAATTGATCAAATTCGTTATATCCGAAAAAAGTTAAAAAGCGATGATATATAAATTAATTTAATTTTTTTATATCCAGTAGTTTTCGAATTTAACTTTTGTTTAGTACCTTTCAAACTATTTATAACGAGTGAATTCGTTATAACCGGAATAGTTAAAAATCGATGATATATAACCCCTTGAAGGTTGTGTTTAATTTTTTTTTGCCAAATATAAGCAGATTTAAATGAAATCACGTATAAACCTGGATGATATGACGGGCGAATAAGTTCGTTATATCCGGAAAAGTTAAAAAACTGATGATTATTAAATTAATTTAATCTTACAAATAACTACAAACATTTTTTTATATCCAAACTTTTTCAAGTTTACGTTGAAATTCATACAAAGAAACAAATTCGTTATATCCGGGAAATTTAAAATTTCAACCATTACAAATAACTTTAAGCAAGACTTCGTTAAAACTATTTATATTGAGCGATTTCACTATAAACGAAAAACGTTAATTTCATCACTAAGTCCTATTTCAGTTTTGTAAGTTGTTTCGTTATATCCGAAAACATAAAAAATCGATATTATTAATTTTTTTCAAGCTTAGAGAGTGGTTGATTTTTCATTGTGCACGCATTATTTCCGTTAGGGACAAAATATTAAAAAAATTGAAAAACTAGTCTTTTACAATTTTGTACGCTCTATACTTTAAAAAATAAAAGGGGAGCGAATGACAGTTCGGTTTTTTTAAACGGAACACCCTGTTTTTTTTTTGGTTATTTAGATGGTGTATTAAATTTTGAATAGGTTCTCATTTTTATTTTACCTATTTAGGCAATAAATGGCCTCATTATGACGAATATAGAATATATAGTATGAAATCGTTATATCCGGAAAACGTTAAATCCGGTATTACGCATTTGTTTTTAAGTTTTAAGTGAAAGTAGGCATAAATCTATTTTATATGGGTAAAAAAAAGTTGTAAATCGTTGATAATACTTCTTCAAACTTATGAAAAAATCGAGTTCGTTATATCCGACAAATTACGTATATAACTGTATTTAACACTTTGCAACCAATATTAGAGAATTAATTGCGTTCGTAAGTTTTTTAAGTGAAATTACGCACACATCTGATTGATTTCGTTAAAAACGAACGAATTCGTTATATCCGAAAAAGGCGATTTGAAATTGTTCTTATTGAATAGAAACAGGTGATTGAACTTACTATCATTAGTTCACTATTCTAGGAACGAATAGATTTAATAATTTGGGCGATGATGCTTAAAACGAACGAATTCGTTATATCCGGAATTCGTATGTATTTTAAATTAAATCACAAATTTATATGAAATAGCTCTAATCGAATGAATACGCAAGTAAAATTAGTGATGTTTTATTTGTTTCAGATGTCTTAATATGGGTAAAATTTGGATTCTCTTTAGTGTGGTTGTACTGTTGACTCAGCAAATTTCTTCAGATGACATGTGAGTTACACACGTTAGGGATTTCATTTTAGTAATTAGAGATTGCGAATGTTATTCAAAAAAAAATAGGAGTTGATTTTCGTTCTTTGTTTGTTCCATAGTTTTAGTGAGGGCAAATCAGATAAGGAAATACTAGATAGCTTACTGCAAAATGGCAGATATGACAAAAGATTATTACCGCCAGTGACAGGTAAATATCATTTCGTGTAATTTTTTATTTTTTAAAGATCATCACGATTTATTGCATGACATCTCAAGCCTTTAATTTCGCTTTATTATCGAGATAAAATTAAACAAGCATTTAGATTTGTTGAATTAAAAAAGAGACAATATAGATGCTTATTATATTGTGTGCATGTTTTCCATCCCAATAGATAATAGTCGCTTTAAGCTTTAGAAGAAACAATTCCGATTCATTTCGTTTTACACAACGAAGACGTTCGTTTTTTCATTTTACGCCGGTGTAGTATCTACAGGTCTCGTTAAAAATTTATACGAAAGCCGTTTCGTACAGTGTAAACTGGGTCATCTCATTGCATTCAAGATTACCTGGGCGAAGTCGAGTCGACGTAGGAAATATATTTTTCATCTCGAAGGAGATATGTTTAACTCATCCTTTGATGGGAGCTTTCAGTTTTCGTTTTTATAAAACTGCTTATAAGAGTCGTATTCTTAGATTAAAAGGTTATTTTATGGAAGAAAAGGGAAATCTTTTGTTTGTTTTATGTTTTATTTTAAAATGTTGGCACCATTATTTTGCTTCCTCCCTTTCAAAAAAGAAAACCGAAACACTCAATGCAAAGCTGACGAGTTTAAATAAGCACAGGAAGACTTTAATGGCTTTAATTCAAAATGTGGTTATTAGTTGACTTTTGGGCTCCAGTGACAATTGCCCAAATCATGTCCTTGTAGTACACAATAAATCAGTCCTACTACAACACTTCTTCATCACCGATTTAACAATGACATTTCGGCCACTCTTTCTACCTGCTATTTCACAGGAGGCTTTATTTACAATCAAGATCAGATTGAAACAGAAAGGTTACTCAAAGGTCCACTTTTAGAACTTTAAAGAAGTGTAGAAACAGGAGTTGATCTCCTTGCTGCTAATTGGAAAAAATTTGCTGAATCTTCACTAGAACTAGTCAGTAAGGTGGCAAAATCTCTTTGGAAGAGTTCTACCCCTTCTGCCTCCAAAAAGGAGACCATTACATCTAGAACGAAATAATAAGACTTCTGAGCTGATCTCTCACTGCTATCAGTAATCTTCGACAAGTTTGAATTGTCGGAGACATGCTTTCGTCTTAATTTCAAGAGTTATTTCTTTTTTTTAAGATGCCAATACAAGTGACAATATTTTTGTAGCTTCCTTCGGTTATTTCATTGACAGTTTGGTAAACCTGGATTAGTTGTAGCTTTTAACATGAATTTGCTGACATTTGATTGTTTCAATTTTTGTTTTTTTCTTTGCAATTTTCCATGCACATAAACGTTAGACGACGAAGGTCTCTCTCGAAGTTATTGCTAGGGTTGGACGTTGGCCCTTAAACCCTTTTGCCATCTACTTAGTACGGGACCATCCACCGTTGATTTTAACTAATTATGCTGAAATGTCGTCAGTAGAGGCACAAAAAAAGAAAAAAAAACTAAATTTGGGGATAACAAGAGAGCCAGGAAGGCAAAACCGGTCAGACAAAACAAAACAATCAGTGTAGAAATGAAACGAGTTTAAACTTTAGAGATAAGTCTCTCCATCCAACTGTCAAAGAAATTTCGACTGTGGGGGGTTGGCAGAACAATTGTTCAGTTGTTAACACTGAGTAGTTGGTAGTAAGTACAGGGTTGTCAATTTAGGACGCCCAGAGCTGATTGAAAAATTTATGTTGTCGACACTGACATTTTGACGTTATATTTAGGTTATGTTGGAATATGTGTCATTAAATTGAGATATAATTCTTATTCTTGTGCAAAATATTACAGTTAACTCAATCTAATAAAGTTATAATAAGCAGAAAATAAAAAATAAATGAAGTTTTGCAAAGAAAATGTAAATAAATAGTAGCTAATAGTAGAAAAATAAAATGCACTAGGCTGGTATCAAATTTTTGTCACTAAACGAATACCAACAACATGTCAAAGTAGACATTTTCAGTTGGCCACACTATGTACTAGGTACACATCTGCATTGCAATATTTTTGGTCAAACTTCGATTGAAAATAGAACAGGACAAATTTGATTTGATGCTTGTTATTGCAATTTTGTTTGATAAAAAATTCTCAAACAAAATATGATGATGTGAAACAGACTTTAATCTTTGCTGTCAAATTATTCTCCAGTAAGCAGCAGCGTTGGCTGAGAAGACAGAAGAACTTGCTCACCTCAACCCTGACAGACCCCCTCCTCAAGTGAGGGTTGCTCAGATCTCAATTACCACCGGCATGATTTAAGTTTTATTTTTTTTCCCTTTTAATTTTTCCTAGTATTTAACGCAATTGTCACCGATAAATAATGTGTGTTGAGATGTTCTCTAGCCAGACAAACTGAAAAATTGAGAAAAGTTCCATTATTTTCGTAAATTTTAAGTTTGACTGAGAATAAGTACTGAACTTCGAAAAAAATAAAAAAAAGACATATCTCTCTGCAATAGGTATCTATTGCAAATGATCTTTACTAACACGCTGTAAAGTATGACCGTTTCATTACCGGTCACCCTGTATACAATATTGAACATGTTTTATCTATATTTTTCGTTTGTTTTGACCGCTTTTACCTTCCTATGTTTCCTTTTTTAGTCCTAAATTTTTGTTTTTTTTTCGCTCTTGATGATATCTAATGACATATAGTAACAATATACGGGGAATTGTCCCCTACTACAAGGAGGACTAAAGGATTTAAGGGCTAAAGTCCAACTCTAGAAAGGAGATGGAAGACCTTCGTCGTCGTCGTCGTCTTTGCTGTCAAATAATGAAACACAGTTAGTATGCCGTGTCTCAAACTTTCGGTCGAAAAATTGTCCTAAAACAGGACGAAAGGGGTTGGTTAGGTCACTTTAGACTTCAATTAAAGCAAAGAGGTCAAAATTTTGTCATCGAAAAGCCACCTAACTTCTGTATGAATAGTGAAGACGTCTTCATAAAGAGTATGGGATAGATGGCAGCTTGTAGTACGTGATTTTATAAGATTACAAATCAGTGTTTGTCTGTGGATACAAAATATGTTCAGGTCATTGATTTTGCACCAAAGTGAACTGTCTTGGGTTGACAGCTAACAATTATCAGGATTATTAAAAACTATTGAATTTACCATAATATCTAATGTCACAATCGTAGTGTTAATCGCACAGTGTTGCCATATTGAGATCAGCGTGATCAAATCAGGACACATCACAATAATCACTTCGACATATATGCATGTTAAAAAGTGCTTCACCTGTCGATGTCGTTTTGAAAAAAGTTTTGTAAACAATACAACCTCTCGAATAGGATTCTTAAAATTGTATCGATATCGAATATAGAGAAGCAATATTGCAGCGTTTGCTACAATAATTTAATTTTATTGGTTTCTTTGCCACTATTTCTTCTGTTTTTGTTTGAACCTAACAGGAAAGAAGGAGGATTACATTTTTTATTACTTTACGATTCTCTTTTGAAATATATGAAGAAGTGGTGGTTTTAAGCTTAGTAGTAGCTAGTTTGATATAAATTTTGGAACAATCTGAGCAAGACTGAAGTAATGATCGTTTAAATTAATTGATACGTCAAATTAATTCTATTTTACGATAATTTTAAATCCTCGGGAAAAAAATTTTTAATAAAATAAAAAAAGAAACACTGAAAACGATAGCAACTTTAAACAATATAGTACCTTCTTGTTATTAAATAAAATTACATGGAATTAGGTTAAGTACAGCGCACTTGAGGCACGGGGGATTAAACGAATTACCAAGCAGTATTTAATTAAATAAAATAGTACAAGCTATCTTCTCTCTCTTGTAAAATTAACGTTGAATAATTTTATAAAATAATACAACAAACTTTAATAGAACTGTAATAATAAAAGGGGCAGATGTTTTAATAGATTCGCAGGAAATTAAAGAAATGGAAAACGACTTTTCTTTTATTAGTTAAGTTTTGCTTTTATTGTCAATGGCACATGAACCTGTATATGTATACATAATATGTATTATATACGTAGTATGTACATACCTACACGTTATTTGTATCGGTGGGTTTTATCTAAATATATCGCATTTTAAATGTCAGTGCTGCTGCACATGATATCGGAATACACGAGAGCTGAATATGTTGATTATATTCGCACGAATAAGCGCATTTTTCATGTTTATTGGAAAAATTATGAACCGGGGTATAGGTAGTGTATTATCGCGAATCAAACTTGGATACAAACAGTTTATTCCTCCCTCCAAAGTTTTCTTTTTTTAATAAATATTTTTGAGTGAATAATTTTTTTATCCATCAAAAATAAAACAGACAAAACATAACCCCTAACATAACATCTAGATAGTTCCCCAACGGCCATTACGATTTGCTCCTTCCATTTCATTCAATGACTCAGAACTTTTCATGGATATGAGTCTAACCGAATTTAGTTTAAAAATAATAATTTATTTATTTATTATTTTTGGATCACCAGCTTTTGTAGCAAGTAGGGGAAAGTAGCCTATGATGCCATATTTAGCTTCTATTTTCATTTTCTTTCTCATCCTCCTCTAAGATTTTCCTTCTTTTCGCTTTTCGGCCCAGCTCCTCTCACTCTTTTCTAGCTGTTTCATCTGCTTTATCTTCCAATTCTATGAAGCCTGGAGTTACGTTCAAATGACCACACTTTCCGGGTTTTCGCCCTTTGTTCGTTTTTGTTTTAGGTACAGCTACTGGCAGCTGGTGATAGTTCTTCAATGCTCAGTTTCATTTTTTTTTATAGACGTAGACGGATCAGCAGCTTCCAATTCTAAGGTTGTTTGCAACTCTTCTATTTTGGTTGTTCATTGTGGGTGGCATCGGGTTGTTTAGTCGAGTTTTGTCCGGAGTGAGGGCTGGTGCAAACATCCAATCCTCGAAAATTTCAGGATTTATAGGAACAATTCCTGCTTTGGCAAAAAACTTTTATAGCATTTTCGGGAGTGGCACTCTTCAAATAGGCTTTGTTAAAAAGATTAGCAACCTGGAAATGCGTCACCACCCTCCCTGGATTTTGTTTTAACCATGTTTGTATTTCTTGATTTTCGTAGGTTTGCACCGGGCCGAAGAAACCGATATCAAGAGGTGGGTGCAATGCGCCGGGAAACAAAACATAATTCCATTATTTTTGGTCATTTGAAGCACTCAAAATGCTTTAGTGCCAGGTGGGGGAGTTGTCCATTACTTCATTCTTAAATCGTTTTCGTGGAAAAATGAAAGCTGGGGGTTCCCATGGCATTCATTGAACAGACTACAGTCAAGTTCTGCCCACGTTCGGCACTTCTAACGGTCTCCACCTGCTTTCGCCCTCGCGTTGCAAATATTTTTTGGGGTCGTTTTTGCACGGTACTCAGGCCCGAACATCTAAAACGCGCTCCTGCGCATGCAAGGGCGCGAACTAGCGCGCTACAACCGATAAATTTGGATTTACAGCTGGTATGCCATCATCTGCACCATGCCATCATAGGCTACTTTCCTTAACATCAAACCAGCCACTTTAGGACCAAATATAGAAGCTTGTAACGAAATAATATTAAAACTTTAGTTTATACTCTGTGCAAAAAATTCCGGCCCAAACCCCTGACAAAATATTTTGAATAAAAGCATTCTTTTCGGGTATTGAAAAGATCTTGCATAGACTCGTTAGTCCTTTGATGTATGCATTTTTTTATCAACTGCGAGTTTGTTTTTGATTCCGGTTAATTCAAAGTTTGTCCTTCAATTGGTTCGATTGCATTTTTCAAGTCAGCATCTGTAAATGACAACCACCTCCTCTCCCCTCCCCCTCCAACTGAATCACATCTAAAAAAAGTAAGATTGTGAACGTACAATCGTGGAGGTGTTGCCAACAATCTCACTTTTTTTTCGGGTTTGATTCAGTCGGGGAGGGTATAAACAGCCACCCTCCCTGACTGAGTCAAATGTAATCAAATAGTGCTTGCTTATTAAGGCATTATTAAGAAGATTTTATTTTTCAAATGTACAACCTATACTCTAGTTGAAGATATTAGTAACAATCTCACTTTTTCAGAGTTTCAGATTTCATTCAGTTGGGGAGGGTGGTCTTTTTTTACAGTTTGACAGCTGACAGAATCCCTCCGGGGAGAGGGGGAGGGGGAGGGAGGATCTTATTGTGCACTATAGAGGCTGAGAGGGGATCTATCTCTCTCTAACTCCCTACTGGCTAAATAGTGTCAGTACCCGAGCAGATACGCTGCTCACCCGTTAAGAGTTACATCCGGCAAACCCGGTGCTCTGTAGTTCGCGATATGAACTGTCAAACTACAACCCCCGCGAGTCCTACATCACGTTGGGCCAGGATTAGAAAGCCCTGGGGGTAGACCAACCCCGAAAACGAGACAGCTTCTAGGATACTTCAGATTTGATTCAGTCACCCTCCCCAACTTATTTTCTTACTATTATGACAGATGTAAGAATTAAATTATTTCTAACAGCTGTCAAACTGTAAAAAAAGGTTGCTATCTTTACGATTCTAACAAGTATAATTGTTAACATATTAGTGGCAGCACACAACTCCCAAAAATAATATCAGATTTAACAGTTGTAACTGTCAAAACAAGAATCTAACAACTGTAAAATTGTAAGCTCGAGTATTTTTTGATTTTGAATACAGTAAACAACAAAGAAGTGTGGCAATCAGCATATTTTTGACAGCTATAAAATTATAAAACAGTTATTTTTATTTTATTTTGATTTTCTCTTGTTTCCTCGACGTTCTGACAGGTGTCATGCTCATACGATTTCAACAGACAATTGTCAACATATTTTTGAGAATAATCAAATTTTAATAAACTTTTCAGATTTAATAATAATTATGAAAAACACAACCTTTAGCAACTAGCATCATATCACTTGTGACAGCAGCCAGGTTCTAAATACAGTATTTTATCAGTTTTCACAATTAATTGTAACTGTCGTGTTACTTTTTAAATCGTTTTGAGCGTCGTAAAAGATACAAACAGATTCCTTTACTATGTTAAATACTTGAATATACACTGCGATCATTTTGAAGTGTCCTGAGTTGACAACAAAAAAGTCCCTGTATTCATAAAAATTGGGAAATATTTACTTTCGTGAATTGTCCATACTGGATTTATATATGAAATGTCAACACTTATCTATTAGCTCTAGTGTACAAGTAAAATGTAAATAATAAACCTAACCACGAAATATAAACAGGTTCGCCAATTACACAGTGTTACCATATTAAAATCAGTATGACCAACTCAGGACAGTTCAAAATGATTGCATGATATAAAAGCAGTTATTTTCGTTTTCTTGTTTTGGCATGTGCAACAATTAAAATAATTTTGACAGCTGTCAAACTGACAGTACTGGTGTTTTAAATTTAATTAAATTATGAATAAATTAGGATATATATCCACTATTGCTTGGATGAAAACATGCACACACTTAGCAAGTAAATATTTAAATAAATAATAAAACGATGCTTTTAAAATTCTAAACGTGGTTCTCTTTTTAATTAAATATAAATACAAGCATGCGTGGAACTGGCTTGAAGACCATTTAATCGCATTATATTACACCCCCGGAATGTCTACTATTGAACACTATTAATTGACCTAATTTCATGTACATAGAACATCTCACACAATCCCATTGTTGATTAGTTGATTCGTTCTGTTGAAACTAAACAACGACCCCGCTATTATAACACGTACAATACGCATTTTAAATAATCATTACCTACCTACACTGTGAGCGTGGTTTTTAAATGTTATTGCATGTTGGTCTTTCTCTTTTGATGAAAACGTTGATCGATATCAACGTTAAAATAGAATAATAGTGTAGCACCTTTTATATTACACACACAGAAAATAAAACACATTCTAAACTTGTGTGAACGTTGTAAAAATAAAATGAAAAATGTCATGGGATTATCTGTAAATATACCACAACAAATTATTCTAATTTTAAAGATTAATAAATTATTGATTGGTAATTTTGGGTGATCCGCAAGGAATTAAAGAGGATCCTTCGTGAATGTTACAGATGCTGATCTATGTTGCGGGCTACATACCCCTGAAGAATGGCTAAATGTTAGACAGGAAGACGTGATAGATGTCAAAGACCGTGGTCCGTTTACTTTCTTTACATTTATTTCGTTTATTTGTTAACCTTTCATTTAATCCTTTGTTTTACTAATTTTTTCTCCCTCTTAATTGCTGTATTTCTGTGTAAATATCTTTGTTTTCTAATGAATGTTTGTTTGTTTAATGTTCTATATATGTATGCGACTAACTCTGTCTTTACGCACAATTTCATGTTTCATTCTAATTTCTTCATTAATTTAATCTTGTTATTTGGATTTGTTAGCGTGATCTGCATCTTGTGATCTCCTTCTAATACTCACAGCTTCCTTGTTTCTAACGCACTAATTTAACTAAACGTTGCACTGTAATAATCGTCGTGATTGTCTTTTTGTTGCTTGTGTGTTATTTACTACCTAATTGTGGTCGTTTATTGTGTGGCTATGATGAGTGTTAAATGTGATTTCTGATTTTTTTTTTGTTATACATATTGTGTGATTTGGGTAGAAGGTCCGCCAATTTTGATTCTAAACTTTTTGAAATATTATAAAAACTTTTTTTAAATGGGATGAAATCGTTTTTGTGATATTACTGGAGATTAAACTGAAGCTTCGCTGCTTGTATAGTTGAAGGTCAAGATGAGTGGTCCTTCTTCTATCGTTGATCAAGAAGTCCTCGCCCGAAATATCATCTAGAAATTGGAATATTTTTTTTACGAAAACTTGAGATTATCAACAAGCAATTTTTGGCCATAATTGTTGGACGGATTGTTCTGTTCTTCTATTTTCTGCCTGATCTTGCGGTTTTCCCCTTCGACCATATCTTTAATATAACTTGGATTTTTCCAAGGTTTTGTGCTGCAAACAGGAAGTTTTGCGTTAGCAGGAAAGAAAACAATAGAACTAGTCAATGGAAGACAATCTTCATCACAGTTAATAAAGATTTACCAATTAAGAAAACTAGATACGATTGAAAAATATAGGGTAATCAGAAAGTAAGGGGTATACTTCAAAGTTCTATATAATTTCAAGAAATCAAGCTAGAGCAAAAAGTAAATGGAAGCTTCATTTAGTAGATTGTTCTGCGCTGGCACAACCAGTCAAAGAATTCATGGCCACCAAGATCACCTCATCTTAACCCAGCGAATTACTGGCTGTGGGGTTATTTAAAATGTTTAGTGTTCAGAAGACGACCAACAACGCTATAAGAATTAAAAGACGAAAAGAGGATATTATGGAGCAAATTCGTGCAATTCAACCAGAAATGTTATGGAATGCTGTGTACAATTTGAAGGAAACGTTGGTAATCTTAAAACAACATAATGGAGGTCGTATTGGGCAATTGCCATAACTGGTTTTGTGCATATTAAATCCTATTTCTTAATCAATTAGATTTCATTTATTTTTTGTTATTAACTTAATTTGTTAAAAAGTTATAATAATTTAAAATATATCCCTTATTTTATGATTACCCTATATAAGACATTGGAGTTATACAAGTGATATAGATGCAATACTGATGCTAGTAGAAGAAGACAGACTCCTGTGGAAGGAGGTGGAAAGAGAAAATAAGAAAATTTACCAAGATTCTGTAAAAGGCATGGAAAGCTTATTTATCAGAAGAATCTAAAACCAAAAGGAAAACGCAAAATAGCAAACATGAAACAATATTTTCAAAAATTACTAGATTATGGAATTGAAGACGAAAACATTAAGTAGCAACGAGTAACAGAATAAAATGAAAAAGAGAAATCAACATGGAAGAACTAGAGAAAGCAATGGATAACTAGAAAATGGAAAACCGCAATGAATTGTTGTGTTTCTTGGATATTAAACCAAAGACAAAACTATACAACTGAAGTTTTGGGGAAGATTTCGAAAGGTGACAAAATGTGATAGACTTGAAAACGTCGACATAACAAAAGATCTAGAAATGGCTCCAATATTAGAATTTATTGAGGCTGATGGAGACACTTGCGAAGAATGAAAAGCATAGGATAATCTAAAAGAGTCCCAGAAGCAAGAATTGGGAAAAATAAAATAAAAGGAACGCCAACACATGAAGAGAAGCAACTAAGCTGCCAAAGTATAGGAAGGAGTGGAATAAACAATCAAAGGCAAGAAAATTCTCGAAGCCTGTTTTGCAGAGAATACAGGTGAGGCTGCATCTGAAATAGTTGCGTGATCTGGACGTTGTATAAGAGACATGTAGCAGTTCTAGCTTGTACAAGTGGTAGGAGATACATACAGGGTGCCCAAGATGTACAAACCTAAAATAATGCCGATTATACAGGAAATGGAACAGCCATTTCCTCTGCACAGGCAGCAAACCTATATTTTTTATAATTTATTTTGAATATATATGAAAAATAAAAGGGACTTTATGTATGGTTTTCATATGAAAAAACTGACGGTCTTTGAGATATTTAGCTTACTATGTTTTTCTAGTAAATTTTTGTCAATTACAATATCGCAAATTTCCAGAAAAGCTACTTTTAGAACAAATGTTAGGTAATAATGGTTCTTCAAAACACCATATCAGAAAATGATCTGTAGTATAAGGGGTGCCCAGAAAATGTTGTCAAATGTGACGAAGCAAAATATGTTAATTCAAATGGAACATCCTGTATATTATTGATCAGTAAAACGCAGAATTAAATATTCTACAACTTTGCTATAGCATTCTCTATACCTAAGTTCAATATTTCAGGCAAAAAAATTGCAGTATTACAGTAAAAAGTGAGTAAATTTATGCATTAGTTCAAATTTACTCCATTAAATAAAACAAAAAACTTCAAAAATTAAAAATACAATTAAAAAAACTGTTCCCTGTGCAAAAAATAATCCAACAAGTTTATAATAAGTTTTATTATCTTATTATTGATGTAGGCTTGTTTCTACAAAAATTAGACCACCCGTACTAGATGAGCACCCTGTATATAGAATATACAGATCACGTGATTGGACTAGCCCACCTACTAATTTGTGTAAAAATAATAATGAGACAAAAATGAGTGAACAAAGTGAAAAACAAAAAGAGACGAAGCAAGCAATTCCTGTATTGTTAAACCAAATATAGAGGTTGAACGTAGGTTTCCACGGCCGTCGTCTATTGCGTTCAAATCTTTCTGGGGTGTCGTTGAGTCTTTAGTCAGTTTTTAGAAATCTGCTGAAGAAGCTGGCAGCATGAGGCAATGAGGAATAGAGTCAAGCTACAAACATGAGTTATCTTTTTTTTTTTGGGCAACAAAATTTTCGGTTGGAATTTTATTTCGTCAAGAATCACAACAATATTGACGCAGAGGTTGGCAACACAAAACTTCGTATGGTTTAAAAATTGGTCGTCGACACACGCACCCTAACTGCCTATACATATTTCATAGACGTACCGAGTTTATTAGACTAAACGTCACGGTTTAAAGGGTCATCAATTCAGATCGGAAATCACCTTCCGTCACGTTAACTCGGGATGAATTAACGCGAGCAAATTAAAGGGGACCCCGAAGCGAGGTTAAAGGTTTTCGGCGGGTTAGGTTGGTACATTTTAAATTCGCACCCGCTAAGCACCATCCATATCAAGGGATAGGCGCCGGTCCAACCGTACGAATCGTTTATTGCTTTTCTAGAAACCCACGCTCGAGAGCGATCGTGTTGTTAATACCTTACTGAAACATACATACAAATACCGTTATTACGAGCCCAAAATGTTTATTGAGTTGGTGGCCGGCTAAATCTATGGAAATTGGATTCTCGATGAAAGTTATGCGACAAATTTGAGATTCTTCAGTTCTTAATAATATAAACATTTATTCGATTGGGGTGTTTATTTAAGCGCAAGTTAATTTTGTTATATCAACATATATGTACGGATAGGAGCACAAATATTACAGCTTCGCTAAAGAAAACAGCTTCTAACTGTAGTAGAATGGCTGTTTCACATGTGCAATAGTCTACTCTCTCGCTAATGTAAACATAAATTTCAGCAACGCGTTCAAGTGATTGTATAACTTTGTATCCCTACGGTTTTTAGATTTTATCGCGAAACTTTAAATTTTAAATTTAAGCTATCTCAGGATGTAATGTATCACGTTTCGGTTAGGTATTTCCGCAATATAAAGCAGAATTTATTTATTTTTTCTGTTTAAGAAAGATCTGTTTTTAAAGTTTTATTTCTTCTGCATTACAACTTTTTATCTTTAATTGAAATCAGCAACATCGCATTACCAAAAGTGAGCATTGAATGCACTTGAATGTTAGAAAATATTACAATTAGTTAGTACATAGTTTGATCTATGTAATATATGTATATACAGGGCGTTACATTAAAAATATATCTTTTTTATAAGACGACAAAAATGATAATAATTCATGATTAAAGATTGAAATGTGTTCGTTATCAAATGTTTGTGACAACTTTGACGTTTGTCTGACTTGAAGTTGGTTCGGCTTTGTTTTGCACATTAGTTGTTCTTGTGGCTACTTTCACATTGTAATCTTTCTTATGCATAATTGTTATAAAAGCGTTGATTTCTGTTACAACAAATAATCGGACACATCACCAACATACAAGATTATGAAGACATACTATTAGCTGTAATATGAAGCTATGAAACAACGAACAACCTTCAAAAGAAAAAGAATGCAAAAGGAGAGCTTCTTTGTGCCATCTTGGAGCTAAATTCCTGTTAGATGTTAAACTTCTATAGCAGAAACGAATTCCCAATACTTTGTTAGTATAATTAAGACCATCAAACTAGAAGAGTGTGACGTCAAAGCTAACCAATTGAAGGGCTTATAGCAAAAACAGCATATTATGTCAAAAAAGCATAATTTACAGTAAAGACAAAAATCTTAATACCTTCGTTAATGCATTACTTTTTGAAATATTATTTCATCTGATCTGATGAGACCTTGGATAATAAATTACACATGTTTTATGAGTTTATTTTTTTATTGTTTGATGTGCATGCACCCGGTGCATTCGGTTATTAATGTCACTTAGAGACAAAGCTCTCAAAACTTTCAAAGCAAGCAGATCACCTAATCATTGGAACGAATACAAATCACTTCGAAACTTCACCTCTTCCGCAATAAAACGCGAAAAGAAGGCATGGCTGCAGCATAGATTGCAAAACTTTGGAAAGAAAACTATGTGGAATGACTTGCATAAACTAAATATTCACAACAAAGGCTCCACTAACATACCGGCGCATTTGCTCGACGTCAATGATTTAAATAATTATTTTTCCTCTACATCAGGCTCTTCCAGCACATGCGATCCGGAAGTTCTTCACTTTTACAATTCCAATATTAAACCAGGAGTTGACACTTTCTCATTTGGTGACACTAGTGATGCGGAAGTGGCAGATATTATTTCCCATATGTCTTCAAATTCGGTCGGGATTGATGGTCTCTCCCTGCAGATGCTGTCTCTTTGCTGTCCCACTATTCTTTCGATTTTGACGCACATTTTTAATATTTGCCTACAAGACCATGTATTCCCTTCTCCTTGGAAACTAGCTCGTGTCATTCCTGTACCTAAGAATAGAAATCCCAGCAGTTATAATGACCTCCGTCCTATTAGCATCTTATCTGTATTGTCGAAGATCCTGGGAAAGATAGTCGACAGGCAGTTGCGTGGCCACCTCTCCAGATTCCACATTTTGCCCAGTTTTCAGTCAGGATTTCGTCCAGGCTTCAGTTGTGCGTCGGCTCTGGCTAGCATAACGGATGATATCATCTCAGCTAACGACATGGGTCTTGCTACAGTTCTTGTATTGCTTGATTTTTCAAAGGCCTTTGATAAAATTAACCACAATCTACTACTATCTATTCTTCACTACATCGGCCCTGATGACAATGCAGTGCGGTTCTTCAACAGTTACTTACTTGACAGGTGGCAGAGAGTGGTGGTTGATGGTTTTGAGTCTGCATCTACACTCATGCGTGCGGGAGTTCCACAAGGATTCTATTCAATTTATACATCCAAGTTATTCTTTTTTCATAACTTCACTTGTACTTTTCATCTCTATGCTGATGACTCGCAGTTGTACAGATCTTTTCCCATTGATGACACCTACCGAGCTATTGATGACAAAAATTGTGATCGCGGATTCCGCGTGATATCAAACTTAGAATTAACAACACATATTTGAGTTCTCAAACCAACGTTAGAAATTTAGGGCTGCATATAGACTGTGAACTCAGATTTAAACATCACGTTAGCACTTGCATAAGGCGTGCTTATTGTAATCTGAAACTGATATATCCGCATCGTCATATCCTGGATATTACTACTACATTACAGTTTGCTATGCAATCCACTACAATGCATTAAATATCATCTATCGTAAAATAACATAAGTAATTGAAACAGAAGTCTTATAATATTTGAAATTTTCTTTGGCTTGTCCAATAACTAAATGATGTCCAATAATTAGCGTTGTGATTCACGTGTGCAGCGCCTCTTTTACGAGTCTTTTTCAATCGCTTTAACAGCGTTTCGGGTTCCACTTTGACATTTGGTAGCCATGATTGTTTTCCAATAAAATCCATCTAATGTTTTTTCCAGAATGGGGTATACTTTCTATGCTCAAATAGTCATGAAAAAAGTTGTTCTTGTCGGAAATAATTCTTGTAGGGGTAGATGTGATAAATATGAAGCCAATGCTACCAACATCAAAAATATTAACTTTTTTGACAAAGTCCTGCTTTTGAGAGAAACCCTTCAATTGGTTAGTTTTGATGTTACCAACCCCTTCATCAAAGAACCACCTTAAATATATGTAGATGTAATCATGGAATTATTGCCCATTTGTTTAAACACACCAGATGGATTCCTACAATACTTAAACAGAATTGAAGAATCCATCAAACTTAACATGAAGAAGGAAATTGACAACAAAATTCCCCTTCTGGATGCTTGAGAGCTATACAGTACTCCATAAGAGGTTTATCAGAAAAGGTTCGAAGAACACCATCACAATAACAAAGCCGGACAATGAACACCTTGGGCTTGTGGAAGCTTTCATTTAAACGTTTAGAAATTGCTGTGGTGGTACTCCTAACCAATGGAGAAAATACAGATCGTTGGGGTAACATCGTGAGCTAAATTTGTTGGATACTGATCTTGTAGAGCAAAACATCTCATAGGGCTGTCCAAAAGTAGACAAAAAAATGGATGTGGTGTACGAAATATGATCACGGTGAATGCCAATCTCAGGGAAATTGTTCTCAATGGTGAAGAAATTCTGGTGTAAGGCGTTCGAAATAATACCACAACTTTGACAGTAGCTTTAGAATAATTTGGGAAAACACCCACAACTCTGAGGAGAAGATTTGAAACGAACATGGAAGCAAGTTGATCCAAGGCATCTGGTATAAAGAATGATGCACCTCCCCAAAGTGAGCATTACTATGATATCAATAAAGAAGCTTGATCATGAAGAAGATCACAATTCAATGAGCTCCACTCTCATATCGGCAACTACTGACGCAATGGTTGAAACACTTGATGAAGAGGTGCTCATTCTAAAGACTTGAAATTTGAGTAGTCCTGAAAAAATATCGAAACGAAAACGCGTTGCCACTGTTCAAAAATAAAACAAACTGCCATGCTTATCGCTCGATGGTGAGTACGAGGAGAAATGAAGAAATCTTCTGTATTAGTGTTAGTTGTACAGAAAAATATACTAAAGCAAAGAAAAGGGAGGAATGTTGCAATCAGTAGTTTCATGAATATTGTTAAAAAATTGTAATCATTTGTTGAGTTGTGTTCTAAAATTATGCTCGAAAAGAAAGTGGTTACAAAAGTAAGATTTCTTTTTTGTCTTGAACCTCTTACGAGACAAACAGTTTGGTTTTCGAGATCCATCTACTCAGTTTTAGACGTTTATAGTGACTGAGGTCATATGTAATGGTCTTGAGGCGCGTAAGACGATGGGTATGATCGTCGTCGATGGTCCTTCGTTCTTTTGCCAGGTCTGAGCAAAGCTCATCAGCACTCTATTTTTAAGTTGATACAGCCCTTACTGGGTATGGGTTGATTGAGTTATGGCTCGATAGGTCAACTTCCAGGAAACAAATTAATGATTAATCCAGGTCCAGATGGTGTTGGCTTCTCTTTACGACGGTGCGGGGAGGTAGCCTGTCTAGGTTCAAATCACACACAATTGGGTTGGAGGATTTCCTAATTCTACTTAATGTGTTGCTGGCTAGTTGTGACGCGTATTGGCGGAGAGATGGAAACTCCAAGTCTCTTCCCAGATTCGAGTTTCTAATGAACCAGGGGGGCGTTGACGATCGTTCTCAATGTCTTATTTTGTTGGGCCTCCAATCTCTTAAGGTGCGTCTTTGCAACACAGGCCCAGGACAGGGCCCCATACGATGGGTATGGTCCTTTTCGACATCGAAAGAGTCTTTCTAGTAGTAATGTTGCAGCAATGTACGATGTCTTGATGTACAATGCTTGATATTATTCGAAATGAAATCTTTTTTTACATTTAAGACAAGTAGCGACAAATATATGATGATAAACAAATAATAATAATCTATATTTGTCAGCCACACATAAGCAAGCAAAGCCGGTGAATCTATTTTGCCTGGTAGTAAGTTAGCCAAAAATTTTGCATTGTATTTATTGCGACGATCATCTAAAGATAAAAAATTATGTTGTTTCAGTAATTGGAACCACGTTGAGGGTAGTGTCCAGAAATTCTTTATGTGAGATATTTTAGAAAGCTCTGTTGTATGCGTTCAATGGATAGTATTTGGTATGTATAGTGTGCATACAAAATTAAACTGGCATATTCTAGCTTACTTTGTAGTAGAGCATAATATAGAGTTTTCATAGTTATAATGCTACTAAAATCATGACAGGACTGTATCAGAAAGCCCAGAGACTTAGAAGCTGAGCTGCATACAATATAAGTTAAGGCCGAATCAAAGACCTTAATATTATCTCTCCTTATGATTGAATCAGACTCAATAGTGTAATTAATTAGTGAGAGATTCGTTTGTAGGTTAATGCAGTCAGCATAGGTGTTAATAGTATTGTAAATATATTGAAGAGCAGGGGGCCAAGAGTGGAACCCTGTGGTATGCCTGAAGAAATGCTAAAGTTGTCAGAGCAAAAACTATTATAGATGACGAGAAGAAAGAAATATCCAAACAAACTAAATTAAAAGTCTTCAACGCTATATACAGACCGGTGCTGACATTTGGTTGCGAATCCTGGACTCTATCGGAAAGACAAAAGAGCAAAGTACAAGCAATGGAAATGAAATACCTAAGCAGAGTTAGAGGAGTCACAAAGAGAGACAGGATGAGGAACACAGACATAAGAAGGGGCTTGGGCACAAAATCGATATTCTAATTTATAGAAGAGAGACAGCTATCTTGGTGGGGACATCTACAACGGATGAATATGGAAAGACCAGTAAAAAAAGTGTGGAAAGCGAAAATCCAAAAAAATAGAAAGAAAGGAAGACCAAGAAAAACCTGGGACAGTGTAATGGGCGAGATATTGACAAATAGAGGTAAAACCCGGAAAGAAGCGACAGTGATGGCCCAAAACAGGGAGGAGTGGAAGAAATTTGCTCAAAACCCGAATTAGTGAATTAGTGTAATTAATGCAGATACTATATACACCCTACACCTATAAAGGAAGATGGGGTTTAGATTATATATATATAAGAAATATATTGAAGAGCAGGGGGCCAAGAGTGGAACCCTGTGGTACGCCTGAAGAAATGCTAAAGTTGTCAGAGCAAAAACTATTATAGACGACGCGACGTACCCCCTTGTCTATTATTGAGATAAAATGAAAATAATCTTATTAAAGAAGCACAAAATCCCATATCAAATCCATGTTGACTATAGTTGACAAGTAAGGCTTACATTTGCAATAAATTTCGTGGTATATAATTTGTTCAAACACTTTCGCAAAATTAGGTGATGAGAAATTGGGAATGTAACGCCCTGTATATCAATTTTTATAATTTACATAATTATTGTAATAAAATGAAATAATTGTTATGTAATATATTTGAACAAACGATATTTCTTCTTTGCAGGTACACTAACAGTAAATGTAAGCGTACTACTTTTAAGTTTAGCTTCACCAGACGAATCTAGTTTGGTAAGTCAGCTCTTCAACTTCCACAACTTATACAAAAAATAAACTTGACCCTTTTTGAGGTTTAGTTTGTCTAGTAAAGTCTTAGTTATTTAGCTGCACCATCTATATCATCATTCATTGGACTAAATCAGTCTCTTTATAATTTTTTTTTTCCTTCAAATATTAAACTTGATTCTTACCATAACAGAAATACGAGGTGGAATTTCTATTGCAACAACAGTGGTACGATCCTCGTTTAAAATATGGCAATCAAAGTAGATACGAATACCTCAACGCCATCCATCATCACAATGATATCTGGCTACCGGATACGTACTTCATAATGCACGGCGATTTCAAAGATCCCTTAATACCGGTTCATTTTTCCTTGAGGATTTACAGAAATGGTAGCGTAAATTATCTCATGAGGTAAGTTCTATATTTCTTCCCCTGTTTTAATCTCCCTTTCAGGCAGGGATGTAGCACGAGATAGATCTCCTTGTTTGTCTTGAAAGAAAAAGTTTCTTCTTTTTATTTAGATTAGAGTTTGATGATTTTTCTGTTTTACAGGAGACATCTGATATTATCCTGCCAAGGTAGATTGAATATATTTCCATTCGATGATCCACTTTGCACTTTCGCAATGGAAAGTAGTAAGTATGTACGAATTAATTAGCTGAAACTTGTAGGTACCGGGTTGCCAACTAAGAATGTCGCTCGACCATATCTCAGGAACGGTTTACACTACAGCTTTAGGGAAAAAATATTATTGACTAAAGTGACCCCGAGAAACATCTGGAAATTATTTAGAAAATCGTAGGATGACCGCTAGAGGGCGTAACTGATCACCCAAAATTTTAATTCTTATTTTACGCAAAATTTACCAACTTAAGGTCTATCATAAATATGAAAATCAGAATCTACTGAAAATTTTGCATATTTTACGTCGGACAATTTTTTTTGTATTTTGTCAAATGAGGGGTGGGGAGGAGGGGAAACTTTGTATTGAAGGAATGTTTATAACTCCAGTTCTGTTGAACCGAATTTTGCAAACTTAGTCTCGTTAAAAACAGAATTACTCCTCCAATCTAATACTTACAAGTTCGAACCAATCTAATAAGTGACGTGCATGCTAGAGGGCGCTGTTTAAATTGTAAAAATTTCTTCTGTAAATTTAAATTATTCTGCTTCCCGTGAACGGAATTTAACAAATTTGGTCTTATTAGAAAGGATTTTCATTGGCCAATATTTCGAGATTTAAACCGTTTAATATCATTTTGTCCATTACCGCTAGAGGGCGTTAAAGAGATTTATATATGTAAATTTTATGATTTTTGAAAAGAACAGTGCGTGGAAGGTTATATTTATGCTCATACTTTAAAATAATGAATTGAAAGCTTAAGATTTTAGTGAAAAGCACAACGGTATAATTCAAATAAAAAACGTAGAGAAATAACAAAAAAGGAAACAGCATAAAAAAATTAATATTAGTGGCGACCCAAATCTTGAAGTTGTCTCCTACTATTTTCGATGTAAACCTTCATTCTACAACGAGAGGATAGAACTACAGTCTATTTCTGTCTTAGAAATACTTTGAACGATATTTCCTATTCCCACAACCAAGTTGTTACGAGGACTAGATCGCGTTGCAAAAATAAGATATTTTTTTCGCCTCCACAAATAAAAACCCAGGTAGCACGGCGACGACACTTTTACGTCATAATTTGGTCATCGGTTACGTCCCTATAGGTTAAATATGACGTCTAAATGACGGTAGGATCACGTGATTATGTCACAGACCAGTCACGTGAAAATTAGACGTCTTATAGACGTGTTCAGAATGACGTTATTTCGCCGTCAGCTTTAGATATATATTCTTTACACAGTAATTACAGTAATGAATAAAACAAACTAGAAATACTTTAAAATATTTATTAAAATTAAAAAAAATTACCATTGCCATATATGCACATATAGAGATAATTTTTCGCCATTCCCCGCTGGCGACACAATCTTGAGCTACACCGACATAACCTATAATTTTACCCAATGTTGCATATCTCATTTCTTAAATAACAATATTTTACCATAGGTACTCACCTCTACGTTGGTCTCGTTACGTGAAAATGCACCAAATACAACTCGATAAAACTAATTTAATCATTAGTTGTTCGTTTAGGTAGCGTGAGGTACCGTTATCATAAACGAAAATGTAGAACACTTCCACTTCCACGCTACTTCGAAACAAGCTTTGTTACCAAGCTGTTATATGATTGGATGGTGATCGATGCCTGTTTTAAAGACTGACGGCGGGTAAATCAAAACTTTGTAATAGTCGCATATCAACGAAAAAACTAAAATGTAGTTATAATTAGTCATTTTTTTACTGTGAAGGTTTGCGTTTTTTATTTCAATAATCAAATACTTAACTAAACATTAATTGCAAAAATCAAAAAATTATTATTTTCAAATATGATCTGCAATACACATTGACTTAACCTTTAAACTTCGTAAATCAACCAAATGTGTTATGACGTCAAAAAGACGACATTATTTCGTCTAAAAAGTTTCGGCATTTTTTCGTCGCCAAAGTGACGTCCTTATACCGTAACATTTTGGTGATCTGACGTCTTTTGGGAAAAATGCCCAATTAATAACGTCGATGTGACGTGACCGTGCTACCTGGGAATCTAAACAAGTCAAATTTGGGGTCCTAGGTGGCCATGGAAATAGACTGATGTGTTACATACACCTAGCAGGGACCAGAAAATGGCGTATATTTACGGAGAAATGCACAGCACACTAGCACTACTCGAATCACTATCAGTAGATTAAGGAAAATCCATGATAGTCTGTTTTCTTGGTCGCCAAGCATTCCACGCACTGTTCTTTTCAAAAATCATAAAATTTACGTATTTAAATTTCTTTATCGCCCTCTAGCGGTGACGGACACGTTAAAATTAAACAGCTTCAATCACTAAACATAGCACAATGAAAATCCTTTCTAATACGACTAAATTTGCAAAATTCCGTTCAAGGGAAGCAGAATAATTTAAATTTACAGAAGAAATTTTTACCATCCACACTTTTCTGAAGAATTCTTCGGATTGGTAAAAGTTAGAGAGACCCGGTTTTCGCTGACTTGTTGGTAATTTCGTCTAATTTTTTAATTTGTTGTCAAAAATGTATGTTTTCATTTAATAGTTTCAAGAAAAAACAAAATTCCCGAAAAAATTTAAACAGCGCCCTCTAGCATGCACGTCAATTATTAGATTGGTTCGAACTTGTAAGTATTAGATTGGAGGAGTAATTCTGTTTTCAACGAGACTAAGTTTACAAAATTCGGTTCAAGAGAACCGGAGTTATAAACATTCCTTCAATACAAAGTTTCCCCTCCTCCCCGCCCCTCATTTGACAAAATACAAAAAAAATTGTCCGACGTAAAATATGCAAAATTTTCAGTAGATTCTGATTTTCATATTTATGATAGACCTTAAGTTGGTAAAATTTGCGTAAAATAAGAATTAAAATTTTGGGTGATCAGTTACGCCATCTAGCGGTCATCCTACGATTTTCTAAATAATTTCCAGATGTTTCTCGGGGTCACTCTAGTCAATAATATTTTTTCCCTAAAGCTGTAGTGTAAACCGTTCCTGAGATATGGCCGAGCGACATTCTTAGTTAGCCACCCTGTACATAGATAGACGGTTACAAAATCCGATAAAATTTTATTTATATCAGATCTAATTATAATAATTTTCTGTGCAGTTTCTTACGAACAAACTATGATTAAATACGTATGGAAGAATGCTGAAGATGTATTGAGGAAATCGCCGAGTTTGACAACATTGAATGCCTACCTAATAGCAAATCAAACTTATATTTGCCCGACCAAATCTAGTTGGCGAGGTAAGCTCAAGGTTTTTATTGTTTAATTAATCGCTTTATTATTAATTAGATGTAGTGAGCTAATTTTTATATAAATAAATATTAATATAGAATTAAAAGCAATTAAATATATAAAGGAAAAAGTATATTTTTTTAGCTTTCGCTTCTACATACATTATTTATTTATTATTATTATTATTATTCACTAGAATTATAAACTAGACTGCCGCTGAAGTAGAAAATAAGCTCTATATTATATACATATATATATATATCTATATAGTTTAGCTGCATAAAGCCAATAAATTAAAAATTTTCTTTTTGAATGGAATGCAAATGATTCCTACAGGGGCAAAAATACTGTAGAAAGGACCAAAAGCTTTACAAAGCACAGGCACCAGTACTTCTATGATACTACTACAACAGCGTTTTAATTGGTTGTTTTTGTAGAGTCGATGTTTAGTTGTCTTATACAAGAAGAAAATGTGTTTCAGGCAAGGAGGACGGTGGTCCAGAAGCCGCCTGTAATATGCTATGTGAATTTTGTCAAAATGGTTTTGATAAGAAAGGTAAAAGCGTAATATATAAGATGCTAAAGTTCCTCTTTTTTTTTTCGTCTCTTTCTTTCTTTCCTGCTTTTATTTGTCGTATTTTTTGGGCAATTTTTCCGAATAAAAATGACGCAATTGCGCTTGAGAATCACTCATTAAACATTATTTGGTATTTATTATATCGTATTGATTATGTATACAGGATGTTACGTTTTTAATTGCACTTATATTTAAAATATATTCAATTAAAATTTGCACCGTATTGATCACTTTAGATTAGTGATATTAGAATTGGTGTGTATGACACGTAATTTTGCATATAGTACTGTCGAAAATGTCTAAATATCATTAGGTCTAATAAAGTTGAGTTCGAGTGGTTATTGGATGTATTTTTTTCAGATATTTCATCATTTTTTCCTGATTTGGTTTGTTGATTTTGGAATTTGTCCAGATTTGTTTGGTTAACACAACAAACAAAAAATAGGAAGACATTAAATCCATCTCGTCTACTCTGATATATGACCTTAGGTACATCTTTGGTATTTTATATTCTCTAATAAACTTCTTGCAGTATTTTGAACCATCTTCCTAGTTGCGCTGAATGCAAAACAGACAGAATTTTGTGAATTTTTATGCACCTTAGTCTAATAGATTGTTTCCAAGGGCTCAGAATCTCTTACTTTATTTGTAAAGTCCTCCATTGCAATTGTCACCAATTCGATTATTTTGCTATTTTTATTTGAGAGTCATTTTGCTGGTGGGGGTTGAATTGAAAATCAGTTTCAATTTTCGGTTTTGACAATTTTTTTTATCGTTCTTGATTTGATTCGTTTTGCAATTGTTCTGGACATTCTACGGATTAGAAGGGCTGTCCAAAAATTAGTACTGGTCTAAGTCGGTTCGATCACCTGTTTTTCTAAATAATTTGTTTAGAGTTGCGTTTCATAAATCTGGAGGCAGATCATATGGCAAGCAAATAAGCAGAAAAATTTGTAATTGCCACTCATGGACAGTTTCAGATACTTTAACATACAGGTTTATTATTTTTAGTAACTATCTTACGGTAAACAAGATGTTCTGTAATAGCCATTGATGATATATTGTCGGAATCGCCCTGCAAACGAATGCAATGAATATTGCGAAATAAAACAAAGAAATATTTAAGCTTTACGACAGCTGTTTCGCTACACTCTAGTTTCGTCAGGTTGACATATACAATAATAACTATCTACATACCCTTAACTCTTATACAGGGTGTTTCTGAATTGGTACGAAAGATTTCAAAGGGTGATTCTTTAGCAAAAATTAAGGAGAGTCGTTCGTATAACTTTTTGTTCAACACCCTGTTCCCTCCAAGATACAGGCCTTTAAAATTAGGTAAAATTGTTTTTTTAATTTAATATATGTATCCACTTTGGAAAAATTTAGAAGAGTGAAATTTGGCAGATAAGATAACACTCAAAAACTGCCATGATATTATTATTAGCATCAGTTATCTGCCGAATTTCATTCTTCTAAATTTTTCCAAAGTGGATATATTAAATAAAAAGAAATTTTGTTACCTAATTTTAAAGGGCTGTAACTTGGAGGGAAAAGGGTATTGAACAAAAAGTTATATGAAAGACCCCCCTTAATTTTTGCTAAAGAATCACCCTTTGAAATCTTTCGTATCAATTCAGAAACACCCTGTATATAGTGTGTGGTTATTAGGAATTCTAAGAACTAATTTTAGTTCTTAGAGAACTAGTTAGTTTAGTGTAAATTTTAAACATTTCTTTGTTTTATTTCACATGGAAAATGGTTTTATTTTAAAGACCAACTCGATCCAAGAATACAATGAAAATAGATCAAACATTAGAAACACAACTTCGAATACAGGACTTAATTTCATCGCAAATTTGCTTCCTAATCTTTAATCTTATAATACCTACGACAATGGACTAATTTTTTTTTATGTGTGGTGGGTGCTTAGTTTAGTTGCAGTGACTCCGTAAGCTGTATCGCTTGTCTGGCTATCAATGCAACTCTCGCGGTGTAGTTTGTGTGTGTAAATTGTGTTCAATGGCTTTGTGACAGCATCATATCGCCTTTTATGATGCCGCGCTGTTAATCATCACTTAATTCACCCAACAGCGAATGGCAAGTCGATCCGGGATTAAACTCTCTGAAAAAATGTCACCGTCCCTCCAGAGAACTGAACCCCGGCACCTATCGTCCTCCCACAACGATGGTCATTAATTAATTTCAATCCTTTTGCCTCTATAGTAGGCAAGGTTGGAAGTAGACACCACCGGAATCTGCAATCAATAGTGATGTAAAAATGTCACTAATACATTTTAGAACATAATACATAATTAAGTTTTTCGAAATTTTAGTGCAATTGCAGGGGGTTGGTGCAAGAATCGTCTGATGCTGATGCATAATAAGCAAAATGAAAATTACCTTCTAAGTGAGCTTCTTGTTTAAATTCGTTTTAGTCTTAGTCACGTAAAAAATAAAAATGCAAAAATCAAAAAATCATCAGTGTCAACTTAATTAATAGTGACAAAAACATAAAATACACATCACAATGGCAGACAAAAACAGAAGAAGCAAAAAAAAAGAACGTGAAGTGTTAGAAAAGAGGGATAAAAAAGTAAAGTACACAAGAGAAGTGATAAACGGCAAAAAAGTAAAGAACAAGAGGAAGAGAACGTTGGAAAAGAGAGTGAACAGGTGAGAGAGATATTTAACTGAAAGGAAAATGCAGTAGAAATCGCTGTAGTATCTGCAGGTACTCGCTGAGCAATTTCTAATCCCTAATTAGATGTATCCTATTCATAACTTAAACTGAATGTATTTTACGCGTAACAAAAACAAAATACAGATATAGGTGTCTACGTAGTGTGTACATAGTAAAGCTCAAGCCATTGCCTCAAAACTGCCCACCATCCACATGCACTAACCAGTCGCGAAGCCCAAGAACAAAACCAGCAATTTTCGTTTTAAATCAACTTCTTTGTCATAAAGTAATGAAGTAATTCTATTGATTGGAAAACATTGACATAGTGTTAAAACTGCCAAAAAAAAACTTCGGTTTAGTGTGATGAGCCGGTCGTCAGTACAAATCTCTTTATATACCATTGTGAATATTTAATACATTCTACCGAATCGGTAATAAATATAATAAACAATAAAGGGTCGAGATTACTACCCTGAGGTACCCCCGAAACCAGATTATACTTGTCAGACATAAAACCCTTCTAATAAACATACTGATATTGATCACTTAAATAAGACACAAAGAATACTATTGGAAAAGCCTGCTTTATTGTTTGCATACAATTCTTTGCTTTCTTCGGAGATGATTCGGCCGGAAAAGTCCACTGCTTCGACTGTTTCTTGATCTCCAATATGTAGTGGTGGATCCAAGTCTCATCCACAGTTACAAAACGCATAAAGAAATCCCTTGGACAGCGTAGAAACGGTGACCCTATTTAGTTTTTGCTCCGGTGTGAGCAAACGCACCCATCGTGTAGGATATAACCAAGGCGTTGCTCTAAGATGTCTGTTGTCTCTGTTATCTCTTTTAGCTTCAATTGGCGATCGGCTAACACGACATTAGTCAAGTTTTATGTGGTGTATATTTTTTAATTTTTTAATATTTTTCGAACTAAAAAAATGGTCACTCATAACTCTTTCGGCCAGGATTTGGTATTGGGACCAACCCCTTTTTCTTATTTTTACAAATGACCTAGTGTTAATAGATTAACGACCCCATTTTACATTTTTGACCTGGCATGCTGCGAATTTAGAACACATTATAAATAATGGGACGTGATTTGGAGGGTGCAAGGAAAGGGAGATCATAATATAGATATTAATTGTATTTAATAAAAATAATGATGAATGAATTAACATCCTGTATACTTAGCAGCTTTCAAAAAGCTTTTCGTACTTTTTGGGAATCATTCTGCAATCCATATATTTTTCCTCATAATTTTCTAGCAAGCACAGTGGCAGTCATGCGTTAATCTCACCTACATAACTATAATAGAAATCAAAATAGAGCAATACTTTCTAAACATTCAAAAGAAAAAACAAAAACGCTTTCTCTCATCGTTTTTTATTTTGTTTCGGATCCACTCTTTGTAGATGTTATTTTTCTGCAAAAAAAGGCAACAGGCATAAGAATATCTCATATCGAAACCATACGGCAAGTAGCTTTGAGCTGATAAACTTTTTACATGTCCGTGGAAATTTTTGTTTAGCTCTATAAATAGATAAATTATTCTTCTTTCTAATTTTTTTTAATTCTTACTCTTTTAATTCTTCCGTAGGTAATTACAGCTGCTTGAAAGTGGATCTAAAATTTACCAGGGACAGGGCGTTCTACTTCACGACAGTATTCATACCGGGTATCATCTTAGTGACATCATCGTTTATAACATTCTGGTTGGAGTGGAACGCAGTACCGGCGAGAGTAATGATAGGCAAGAATTATTTAATTTGTTAAAAGCTTTTTTTTTATTCATGCTATTATATAAGTTAGAAACATTTTTGGCGCAGTCGATAGGATTCTGTATTGCAGGTGTAACGACAATGCTCAACTTTTTCACTACGTCAAACGGTTTTCGTTCAACCCTGCCAGTAGTCTCGAATTTAACAGCGATGAACGTATGGGATGGTGTGTGCATGTGTTTCATATACGCTTCGTTATTAGAATTCGTTTGCGTCAATTACGTTGGCCGGAAGAGGCCGCTTCATAACGTCGTTTATAGACCGGGGGAAAACCCTGTAACCCAGGTGAGTACACTTTAATCGCATAATCTCTTCTTTTTTCTGTTAAAGAAAAAACAAAAGAAGAACGCTGTAAAATCTTCCGACGGAGAATCGTGAATATCTTCCCCCTTCTATACCTGATCTATTTTTAATCAAAAAGGGATCTGTAAAAAAATGCGAAAGGGAGAAATGGATCCGTTCCTAATTAATACGCTACCTTCTAAATTACAAAAGGGAGTACATTTTTAGAACGATTTCAATTATGGCGTAACAATAAGCGGACGAACTCCGCTTCGTTAGGCTTTATTCCCGAGATTGAACTCAATATGCAAGGTTTGTAACGCTGCCGGGGGGTAAACGTGTTCCGGTATCGGTACCTTTCCGGCCTGTAGGGATGACACGCCAAGAGTCTTTTAATTTCTGTTTGTGACGTAACTCCTCCTCGGGCCAGACGCAAATTAGATTCCTTCTTCACTCTCTCCACCCTCCTCCCCCAACCACTACATACCAAACTGAATCTCTATTACATTGTTTAATGTCTTGGGATTGATGCTTTCGGTAAAGGGCGTTTTCTTCAAGAAAAATAACTTTTTTTAACGTAATTATAAAGTTGAATAAATTATGTACGGGTTGATGGGAATGATGGTTTTTATCTGAAGTGTTTCAGCGTTTTTAACAACGATATGTCGTCCTGCAAGCAAGAATTCTGAACTTTTAGGTCGATACTAGAAGGTTATTGATGTAAGGCAAGGTTTAGTTGCAGGTGGGTCAGGGCATGAGACATTTTCTCCGACTTTAACTTCAGCAATGTTATCATCCATTTTAACAAGTAAAGTAGTCTTGATGTAGTAAATTTGGTCAAGGTTCTGTGGTCCTGTCATCCATCCGAAATCGTTTTAATAATAGTCGGGCTGGTGGCTTAGTGGCTTGCACACTGGACTAGCAGTCCGGCAGTACCGGGTTCGAACCCCGGTGCTTCCTTTCTGAGTTTGGTTTTCTGTAGTTTTCCAAATTCCACGGCAAATGCGGAAAGGTTACATCTTAAGTCGGTCTACAGCCGCAGGCGTAATAATAACTCATGGCCAGCCGATGCCCCCTGTAATTGGCGCAAGCTGTTGGGGGATGCTAAGGCATGGATTATTATTATTATTATTACTAAAGGTTTATTTTTACTTCAAAGTCCAAATGTGGTCATGTCCAATGAACTTGAACTTCTATATCGAGCAATTAATTCAGCTTTGTGGAAATTGGGTGCCTTTTTTGCCATATTATGGCAAAACAGCCATAATATGGATCTGCTGGGGACATAACTTGTTCTAATATGTAATAAGATACCTGCATAGAGTAATATCAGAATAGAAGACCACAGATTTTGTTTCCTCTGGGATTGCTTCAATAAACTTCAATGAAATCTCAATCTTCAATCTTCTTCTTCAATCTGGTTAACTCTTCTTCTTCTACTGTAATTTCTGGGCATATAAAATTATTTGGTTCATTAGCAATGCAATAAATTGGGTGCAGTAGATCAAGAGCAGGAACTACTTGCTGCACCAATCAAAAGGAACGGTTACATATGTTGGGTTTAAAAAATCTCTTTTTTATCACTCGATTTTACTTCATAGATTCTGTCAGTTGTGTTTTGGGGGGTGGTGGTTTTCTAATTAATTTTTAATTAGGATATTTTGATCTTCATTGGATAAGTAAGCATTAACTATAGTCACTCTACAAAAAAAAAAATTGGTAATCATTTAAATGTTTTGTGGGCTCATTTTTGAGGGGTTGGAGCAAAAATGCTTCTTTTATATTTCAGTATAGAACAATATGAACGTATAGGGTGAAGCGTCAAAATTTTGGAAAATTCAACACAAAATTGTGCACCAAATTATTGGCAAAATCATAAAGAACAAACGATTCACTATAACACCCTTTTTGTTTGAAAGACAAGCTCCATTCTTGACCTGAAATGGTTGCATTCTTATTTTAACGTTCCAAGGTCGTTTTAATGCATCATGTCTCTGAAAATTGCTTCGACATCAGCCAGTACTGACGCTACGTCGCGAACTTGCGACATTTGCGGTGGTACTGGTTTCGAATCCTGGGTGCTTCTTCTCTGAATATGGTTTTCTCTAATTTTCCAAATTCGACAGCAAATGCGGAAATGTAACATGCTAAGCCGGTCTACAGCCCCAAGCGAAATAATTCATTGTCAGTCGATGCCTCCTGTAATTGGCGTAAGCTGTTGATTTCTTCAACCACACTCTAATCGTAGTAGTTAAATGCATTCAGATTTGGGCTGTTGGGGGGTCAAAACATGTTGACCATGTCCAACAGTTAATTTTGCACTTCTTTGTTAATGAAATTTGTTAGCAGGAAATGTTATTCTTGTAACAATAGAGCCATCTTTAGGATCGTGGGCGAGGCAGCAGCTACTCTTTCGGTTGATTTTGGTATTAAAAGTGAACATTTTTTCATCAGAAACAAATCTGATTCTTCTGACAGTTGTAATCTCCAAAAATAACTCATGGCCAGTCGATGCCATCTATAATTGGTCCACGCTTCTGGGGGATCCTAAGCCATGACTTATTATTATTATGGATTCAAGTGTGGAATGTTGGGAGGGAAGAGGGTAGGGGAAGGAGCGAAACATGTTTATCATGTCCAACAGTTAATTTTGCAAGATGATGACACAGTTTTCATCTATGGTTTCATCGCATTCGTTTCAATACACTTCTTTGTTGATATTATCCTCTTCCTTAAAGAAATGTGGGAGCATGACATAATCTTAGCCGGAAATATTGTTCTTGTAACAATAGGGACCATCTTTAGGATCGTGGACGAAGCGGCCATTTTTTCGGTTGATTTTTGATATTAAAAGTGAAATCTGATTCGTCTGACAGTTTTAATCTCCAAAAATAATTCATTACCTGTCGATGCCACCTGTAATTGAGGCAAGCTGTTGGGGGACTCTAAAATGAATGATTATAATTATGGATTCAGAACATGTCAACCATGTCCAACAGTTAATTTTGCACCTGGTATAAGTTTTTCCATGGATTCCATAATCTTAGCCGGAAACATGTTCTTTGTCAGGGAATTTTCATGATCATGGGTTCATCACATTAAATAGTGAAATTTCTTTGTTCCTAGTTTTCCTCTTTAAAGTGGCAGCATGGCATAATCTTAGCCGAAAATGTTGGTCTTGTGACAATAGGGGGATCTTCAGGATTATGGACGAGGCAGCAGTAAATTTTTTTTTGCCAGAAACAAATCTGCGTCTGACAGTTTTAATCTCCAAAAATAACTCATGACCAGTCGATGCTAATTCTAATGCATGAATTATTATTATTATGGATTCAAGTGTGAAATGTTGGGGAGGGAAGAGGGTAGGGGCGAGCGAAACATGTTTATCATAACCAATAGTTAATTTTTGCAAGATGATGACACAGTTTTCATCTATGGTTTCATCGCATTCGTTTCAATACACTTCTTTGTTGATATTATCCTCTTCCAAAGAAATGTGAGCATGACATAATCTTAGCCGGAAATATTGTTCTTGTAACAATAGGGACCATCTTTAGATCGCACGAGGGCAGCGGCCATTTTTTTCTGGTTTTCGATTTTGATATTGGTGCGAAATTCGATTCGTCTGACAGTTTTAATTCCCCAAAATAATTCATTAATTGTCGATGCCACCTGTACTGAGGCAAGCTGTTGGGGGGACCTCTAAAGCATGAATGATTATAATTATGGACTAGACTAACTGTCCGGGGGCCAAAATATGTCAACCATATCCAACAGTTAATTTTGCACCTGGTGGGCACGATGATGACACAGTTTTCATCCATGGGTTCATCACATTAATACCAATACATTTCTTTGTTCCTATTTTCCTCTTTCTTAAAGAAATGTGGCAGCATGGCATAATCTTAGCCGAAAATGTTGGTCTTGTAACAATAGGAGCATCTTCAGGATTATGGACGAGGGAGCAGCCATTCTTTCGGTTGATTTTGATATTGAAAGTGAAATTTTTTTCGCAAGAAACAAATCTAATTCGTTTGACAGTTTTAATCTCCAAAAATAACTCATGACCAGTCGATGCTATTTATAATTGGCGCATAATTGTTGGGGAATTCTAAGGCATGAATTATTATTATTATGGATTCAAGTCTGGGCTGTTGGGGGGCCAAAACATGTCGACTATGTCCAATAGTTAATTTTGCACCTGGTGGGCAAGATGATTGTTTTGGTAATAATAGGGATGTCTTCAGGATTATGGATGAGGCAGCAGCTACTCTTTCGGTTGATTTTGGTTTCAAGAGTGAATTTGTTTTCATCAGAAACCAGAAACAAATCTGATTCGTCTGGCAGTTTTTATTCTCCAAAGAAGACAAAAGTAGAGTTCAACATTCGAATTGGTATTGTCCTGGTAGGTTCGAAAAGCATCTACAAGTTTGAATCGACTGTTTAGGATTCTTGAAACTCTGTTCCTGAGCCTTTTTAATAGTGTTAAACGTCATTTTTTATAGAAGTTAAAAAAATAGTTGCATCTTTTCAGTTTTGCACAAATTTTTGAAAAAATCAGATGGTGTTTTATTTTGGTGCATAAGTTAGATGAGGAGATTCTTTGTTTTGTTGGAGCATAAGCTCCATGGAGAGATGGAGATTAGGAGTGTTCATAATGGATTCTCTCCATATTTGAAGTCACTCCTTTATTAAATTTACTAATGCAGGTGCCTCTAACCTGAACAGTTTTAGAAGGCGGACCATTTCCGAATGAATCTTTACTAAAAATTAATTACCTATTTTTTAATTATATCTAAGAAGATATTCAAGATTCTCTACAAGACAAAAACACTACACAAGAAAATTATTCATTTTCATTTCATTTTTTTTAATTCATTTTAAATTTAATCAATACGAAGATGTGAGAACACGAAACAATAATTTCCTTTTAAAAAAAATATATCCGAGTAAAAAAAAAGCCATGTGATTGTTTTGTTTTTCCAATTTAATTTAATCCCCTTTTAAAATATTTTGATATATGTATACCTCAGTTCTTGTGCGTGAGACTATGTTTATCCTTTTTCTTTTATTATATTATACACTTTATACATATATTGCAAATATTTTCTTCTCTCTCTACATTTTTTTTGTTTACTCTAAATTGCATGACCTGAAAGATAGTGCATGCGAAATTTCCCAAAAATGTGGTCTTCATCGCAGTTTAATTTAGGTATTATGTTATTATAGAATAGTTATATAAAGATTGTAGTACATTATTTCTTCCTGAATCATTTTTGGGAAATACTGTTATTTCTTTTAACACCTATCTGTTTAGGATGTTTCTCCTTCACTTTGTTTGGTGTTGCTAACAATACTACAACAGCGTGCAGGAACCAGAGAAAAGAGTTATTTGTTTTCTGGACTTATCTGTGTTTATTCGATGTGCAAGAATGTGAATATGTACGCGTTTGGATACATTTAAATATTTATCATACATAGGTACATAATATTTCCAAAACAGATTATGTACAACTTATGAAATTTAGTAATTTATCTGTTTTGATGATTGTTGGAATGTAATCTATTCAAATTATCCATTAGAAAGTTTGAGATATCTAGAAAGTATGTTGTGGTTATGGTGTTATCCAGTATTTCAAATTTTGCTATTTCGAAGAGGCTCCACACACTTGGGAATGTCAGCATCTAATCTTAATATTCACCAATGCAGAGTTGGAAAGCTAATACATGAACTCAAACCAACTGAACACTTCACTGAAACTTAGACCTCTTGGAGTTCATCAAGCATTTGGGGCATTCTCTAGGGCTCTCTCATTCTTAAATTTCCTTCTTCAGTTGGCGTTTGGAAACCACAGAGAAGGGTTCCAGTCCAATGAAATGCATCTCAACGCCTTGCTTTGCAAGTTCATCTACCATATCTTTATTTTGGTATTGATGTGTACCCACAAGAGGGATACCCTGCTTGTTGTGATTACTTGCATTACATTCATCTGATATTCCTAGACCAATTTTGTTAGACTCAAAGCTATGAGAGGTTAGAGCTTTTAAAGTAGCCTGACTATCGATGTATATATAGACGTTTGGGTCCCTCAGGTTCTTGTTTAGGTTTTTTTTCTGAGTTAATTGATACGAATGATTGAGAAACAGAAGAAGACGTCAATATTAAGTAATCAGATCCAAGAGCTGGCAATAGTGGCAGGCCTGAAAAAGAAGGATTTGTGGGTATGACGCTCTTTAAAAGATGTACAATGGAATGAAGACTCCTCAAGTAAAGGAAATCTTTACTCTGCATGAACTATTGCTAGAAGAAGAAATAATTAGAACATTGTAGACCAAATTCTAAACTGTAATTATCACTTAGATAAATGTAATCAAAAAAATTGCGATTTTGAACATGTCAAAGGCTTTTTGGAACAAAGCTTATTGCATCCACTCAAAGAGGAGGTCTTTAGTGGATATATAAAAATTCTACATATAGGACTTTAAAAAAAGAAGTAGAATAGTTAGGCTTTATTCTAAGGGCACCAAAACAGATGTTAGAGATGCTATTTTAAATCAATAGGTGCAAATCACCTATTGCGTAGGGGGCTGGGCCATAAAAGTGGCTTATTTTGGTGCTATTTGGATCTTTGACACACCAATTTGCATAGATAAATTGGTGGCCAGCAGCCAAAAGCAAGGAAGTTCCATAGGTTGAAGATATTATCTCAGGATCATGTCTAAAGTGTTTATACATGGTTGGTGGCATGTTATACCATGGTTAGAGTTGAACAAAATACCTGATAGTGTCATGAAGAAAGACTTGAAGAATTTGCCCACATCTATATGTCACGATCATTAGCCAAAACTATCATTATCTGTAATCTCTCTAATCTGTAATTTCTCCTAATAAATACTGTATTTCTTGTAATATTTCCATTCTCATTTAGGAACATGAACAATTACTCCAGATTTATTTACAGCCAGGAATTTGTTTGGATTATTTTCTTGTGTGAAAGCGAAATTACGAAGACTTTTTCAGGAATTGAATTTTTCGAGGCTTACAGCGTACAGTTGATACAGGACAGGAGTTTTGCCAAAATCACTTTTGTGGTACATGTAAAGACGTTTAGGAACAATACAATAGAATGAAGACAGCAATATAAATAGCTATGGAACCATGAGGAGATTGCTTGTAAGAAGTATGGCCGAAGAAGGCATCAAAACAATTCGTCAGTAGTTGGACAATTTTGGTAAACCTGAAGCTCCCCAAAATCTTTTTTTTGCGACTTTATGGTGGTACCAACAATCGCAGTATACATTTTTTTCGTTTTCAATCTCTATGTCACAGTCGAGGTGACAAGATATAGATAAGAGAATTTTTTTCTTTGCAATCGCAATTAA
>CM043021.1:6202158-6243246 GCA_023690525.1 Holotrichia oblita
ATATCAGTTGAACCGTTTTCATCTTTAGAAGCGTTAGACTTGTTAGACAAATTGTTACAAAAATATGAAGAAGAAATTAAAATAGAGACACGACTCGTCAATGAAGTATCTTATCCTATAAGTCGATCGTATTCAATATCTGTTGGCTTCAGTCCAGCTAGAGGTTTTATTCCAGCAGTAAGCATAATACGCAGAAATAAAAGTCGAATAAGTTTTACAAGTTTTGATTGGGAGGAATTTCTCAAATATAGTGATCATTTTAAAGAGCACACCACATCAAAATATAAAAATTGTGACCAAAACGTGCTGGAATATAAAGCAGCTGAAATAGTTACAGTAAGATTAATTTATACTGGCAAGTTGTTCAAACCAGCCCTGTACATAGAATGTCGCGGTACAACATTAACGTTGTGCAAAGCAGATATTGTAACGTTGTTACGTCTATCACCTCTGGTAAATCAAAGACTACAACGATTATCAAACCTAGATTTTCTACGTTATTACAATCATTTATTACATCTACTTGTTGAAAATAAAGAAACTGTCGCTGGGAAGCTTGAAGATTACGCAGTCAACCTTTTATGTCCAGGACAACAAAATCAAATTGGATGGAATTCGGAATATAGCGGTTCTATGCTTGAAATATTACTGTTTCATTTTGAACATTTCAAAAACGATTTTAACAATTTATGTTTATAAATATATCTTTTCTTTTATATTAACTATAAGTAATACACAGTTGTTATAAAAATCTTTTTATTAATACTATCAATCTGTAACAAGAAAACCTTAATTAATAAATATCTAGCGACTAAGCGTAATATGAATTTTCTTTTTATTTCTAAGTATAAGATTTCTAAGGATAAACTGCTTAATGTGACATTATAAAACATGAAATTAAAGTTTCAGTTTGAATGTTTCAAGAAGGCTTTAATACTCACATAGCATTAGGGTTGCAACAGAACGAAAAAATTAACATTAAACATTAACCAAATACAAAAATTCATACCATTATAGGGGTACGCCCACACCACCACTAAATTATCCACCACCCCCAAATTAGGTGGTGACCCTCGTGTGCCCCACATCCTTGAATCCGGGAGGCGGTGTTGAGGGTATGGGTGGTGGTCCTATTAATACCATCTTCGTCATTGACTATAAAAATGGTGTTATAATTTAGATAATAAAATAAAATTTTACATACTTTTACATGTTCGGGTAAAACCCTCAACAAAATACTATGTATTTGTGCTTCTGCTGTAATAAAAAAGAAACTCTAACAAAACAACATATGAAATATTACAGATAAGCTTACCCATTGTTGTATTTCTGAATACATATGAATATTCGAATACTGTTGCCGCTTTTATACTTTAAAATATAAAACAAAAAATATAAAAACATATAACGCAGCTGAAGTTCGGATAATTATGCAAATATGTATAATAAGGCCTCCTACCGAGTACCGTCTCCGACCGATCGCAATGTCATTAAAATAAACGACATGTTTAATTTTAAACCAACCATTAATGCAACGGCTTGATTTTTCATTTTAATTCACGCAAAAATAACATTAATTACGTTACAATGTAGTGTACGCAGAATATATGGCGCAGACAGATTCCTCTTTTGATGTTAAAACAAAAAATATAAAAACATATAACGCAGCTGAAGTTCGGATAATTATGCAAATATGTATAATAATATAGGTTACCGTCTCTGACCGATCGCAATGTCATTAAAATAAACGGCATGTTTAATTTTAAACCAACCATTAATGCAACGGCTCGATTTTTCATTTTAGTTCACGCAAAAATAACATGAATTACGTTACAATGTAGTGTACACAGAATATATGACGCAGACAGATTGCTTTTGATGTAAGAATTGCAACAAAGTATACTCGCTTCGAATGCACTAGCAATTTGCATATCCAATTACTGAAGAATGTATCATACATCCATACAGAGGCCTGCTGACTTCAATGTCATAAATTTAATATTTAATTGGCGGGCTTAAGGAATAAATTAGCAATCAGAATTGAATCGAAGGCTATCTTTATTTTTAAATATTCATATGAAATATACAGGTTGTGAAAACAATTAAATAATTTTTTAACAGTTTGAACAATAGTTAGAGATGTCGCATTATTTTAATATTAATAATACATGCAGCAGACTGTTTTCAATGTAATTAACCCCTCACCACTAACATGCAAATTTTAACATCGTTACTGACGTCGATTACAAACGTAAGTTAAAACCTTTTATTCAAAATAATCTATTTATTAAGTGTACGCATGATATTTATTTTGTGTCTAAACTTCATCATTATATTAGGAATTTTGTAATAAGATGATGCCATCTTGGTGAAATTAAATTAGTTCCTGTACACTGTTGCGGAACTGTAATTATTTAACGCGCGATTGCACTTCATTTTAACACAAATTTTTATGAATGAATTACGAAGAAGAATAAATTGGATAGCAAACAATTGCTTAATTAATATTTAAATAATCTAGCTGGTTCATTTAAACCATATTCTGTGAAGAGATGTTGAAAATTTATCGATATTAAATCAATAAAAATATCTATCCACATACAAGGTTGTTGCAGCTGCAGGACAAAGCGCAACCAAACCAGTAAGTGCAGTTTAATTTAGAAAAAGTAAGTAGTGGTAAACATATATAAGATGGTTTGCGAATGCATATTATTCAAATAGAAGTTGTTGTGCATAGCTACGAGATGGAAGATTTAAACCAAGTTGCGTTAGGATTTACTAAGGACGTCAGACAATTGACTACACTTGAAATAGATACCAAGTATAAAGTTTTAAGTGCGAGAATTACACAAGGCAGATATGGTAAGACAGTATTACTGGAACTAGAAGATAATGTGGTATTTTTACCAAGACGTTATGTTAATGCGATCACAAACCAACACATAGAAAATTTCAATTCAAAGACATATGCCATTGTATTGAAAGAGGTTGTTAAATTCGGAGACAAAGAAACTGCAATATTAACATTCCCCCATTTTTAGGTAAGCAATTTAAAATTAAGTTAACTAAAGATAAATTTTTGTTATTTATTTCAGTTTACATCATTTTAAAAATAAATTTCTTATATAAGTTGTTCATGTATAATGTGGCTAAAGCAATTATGCATCCAAAAAGTTATTGAGAGTATAGGCTTAGAAGGAAACATTCTGAAGTTATTAGAAGAAATTCCGAAGACTTTACTTTGGCAAATTATAGCAAAAAGACGTCTACTACTTTGGAGTAAAATTTTAAAACATTCATTGAACGAATCCGATCCTGACACGGCATTCAACAATATTGATTGGTTAAATTTTAATTTCGAATTTGATAAAGATAATATTGACTTATTTCTATATATAGTGACATTTAAAGATTGGAAAGCGTTTTATACTAAAGAAAAATTGTGTATACGTTTTAACTATCTTACATACAATTCGGTAAACATTTGCTATAGGTGTAATTATCAACTTACTGGAAAATTTAATCCCATCTTGATTGAAGAACACTATCCAGTACTGTCAAGTGTCCTTTACGAGTATGTACAAGATTGTGATAGTTGGTGCAGTATATGTATAAAAGAACCTTTGTTTAAAGTGTATACTTTGAAAGAATGTTTTGAACTGACTCATTCTTACGCAAACTATATTCAACGACGTGTCTTTAGTAAACCTAACGAAACTTGATTTAAATTTTCATCATATATTCTAGCGTATTTTAGATATAATGGCGGAGCTTGAACATCCTTCAACATCATCAACAACACCGATAATTTGTGGTTGCTGTTCTCAAGTTTTCACCAGAAGAAGTAATCTAAAGAGACACATCGATCGTCTACACAAAGACTATTTGTGTGAAAAATGTGGAGGAACGTTGGAAACATGTGTGCACGTTGATAGGGAGACGAAAAGACAACGTTTGGAGGTCTCGGCAAGTATTGAATGTTGCAATTTATCTTTTATTAATCAAAGACAATACAAAAACCATTTACGCTCTCAGATACACGCTGCAAATACTGCACAAATTTTGGAGGAAGGTGTATATAAGATCCAAACTAGTTTCAAAAATCGTATTGCTAGCTACAGAATTTTAGATTCTGATAAAACAGATATTTCTACGTTCTTAGAATCAACTAGAACTAAAGTATGTAAATTAATTCATAACAACATTTCTCAATTAAATTCTTTAAAAGTGCAATTAGAATTATTTGCTTTTTATGCCAAATTTGTTAATGATGAAGAGCATATCGAATTAAAGTCCTTCAATACAAAATATGTAGTTGTAACAGAATCCACAGTTCTAGAGGATGTATACGATCAGTTGACAGATGTTATAAAAACTAAAAGTGATGAATTTCAAGAAAAAGATTCTGGATTTGCCTTTACTAAAATATCACATTTAGAAGTTAATCTAAATTCGTTTAAACCTATAGAAGGGTCATCTTATATAAAGCTTCCGCCAAATATTGAGACCAAAAAAGCGTGCATCAATATAAAATCTCACGATGATAAATGTCTTGCTTGGTCGTTGACTGCTGCATTACATCCTGCTACTACCCATACTGATAGAATTACATCTTATCCACATTTTAGCACAGTGCTAAATTTAGAAGGTATTGAATTTCCGGTTAAGCTTAAAGATATATCAAAAATCGAAGAAATGAATAATTTAAGTATAAATGTTTACGGTCTGGAAGAAGATACTAAATCAAATTCCTTTACAGTAGTAGGACCAATTCACTATACCAACTTAAAACGAAACACCCACATAAATTTGTTATATGTTGACGAAGGTTCAAAATCACATTTTGTACTAATTAAAAATCTATCAAGATTAATCTCACATCAGCTATCTCATCATAAGGGGACAGTATACCTTTGCGATGGATGTTTAGTTAAGTTTCCATCACAACAAGCTCTTAATAATCATTCGCAATATGATTGCAATAAAATCTGTTCTATTCTACCATCCACTCAGTTAAAAAAATGTAAAACGGGAGACATGATTCCAGAGAATATCTTGAAATTCACGAGTTATGAAAAACAATTAACAGTTCCGTTTGTCATCTATGCAGATTTTGAGTGTATTTTACAACAAATTCAAGATGGAGCATTGCCGAATGCTTCACACATACATGTACCCTACAGTTTTGCATACAAAATTGTTTGTTCATTCAATCCTGCCTTAAACAAATTTGTTACATATACCGGTTTGGACAGTCCAAAAGTATTCATATCAAAATTAACAGAAGACGCACACTACATCTACAACACGTATTTAAAACACACAAAACCCATGATACCATTAAATTCAGAAGAGCAGATAGCTTTTGATAATTCTGAACTATGTCATATTTGTCAATCACCTCTTGATGATACTAAGGTGATGGATCATTGTCACTTAAGTGGAGTATTCAGGGGGGCTGCTCATTCAAAATGCAATTTAAATTTTAAAATTCAAAAATTCATACCAATATTTTTTCATAACTTAAGTGGATACGATTTGCATTTGTTTGTCAAGGATTTAGCGTATGACTATGAAGCTATAGATATTCTTCCTCAAAATAAAGAGCAATACATCTCTCTAAGTAAGAGTCTTATTGTAGATAAATATGTTGATAAGAGCGGTGTAGAAAAGTCAGTGTATTTAAAACTTAGATTTCTGGATAGCTTTCGATTCATGGCAAGCTCCATAGACAAATTAGCAAAAAATTTGACACCTGAAAGTATGGTGCATATTCGAGAACATTTTGCAGAAGATGAAAAGTTTCTGTTAGCTAGAAGAAAAGGGGTCTTTCCATATCAATATATAGATTGCTATGATAAACTGTCAGAAACAATGCTACCACCAAAAGATCAATTTTTTAATTCTTTAACCAATACTGAAATCAATGATTCTGATTATTTACACGCGCAAACTGTTTGGAATATTTTCAATTGTCGAAATTTGCATGACTATTCAAACTTATATTTAAAAATTGATGTTCTGTTACTAGCTGATATTTTTGAGAATTTCCGAAAAATTTGTAGTAAGACCTATGCTCTCGATCCTGCGCATTATTATACAAGCCCTGGCTTAACTTGGGATGCTATGTTGAAATATACTCGCGTTGAGTTGGAGCTATTTACTGACATCGATATGCACCATTTCATTCAGAAAAACATTAGAGGTGGTATTAGTCAATGTTCACACCGCTATGCCAAAGCAAATAATAAATATATGCGCGACTATGATCCTAATACACCATCTTCTTATATAGCATATTGGGATGCAAATAATTTGTATGGATGGGCGATGTCGCAGCATTTACCTTATGCGGGTTTTCGGTGGCTTAGCAGTGTGGAAATTGAACAACTTGATGTATTAACCATCGCAGATGATGCAAATATTGGTTACTATCTAGAAGTGGATGTTGAATATCCAGTAGAATTACATGATAAACATAATGATCTACCATTTCTTGCTAAAAATACTGTACCTCCTACTTCTAAATTTCAAAACAAAAAACTGATAGCTGATCTAAATAATAAAGAAAAGTATGTCATCCACTACAGAAATTTAAAACAGATAATTCAGAATGGTCTTAAGGTTGTAAAAATTCATCGCGTATTAGAATTTAAACAATCTGATTGGTTAAAACGATACATTGATTTGAATACACGGCTCAGACAGCTAGCAACAAATAATTTTGAGAAAGATTTCTACAAATTAATGAACAACAGTTGTTATGGCAAGAGTCTAGAAAATGTAGACAAACGTGTAGATGTTAAACTAGTGACACATTGGGAAAATGTGGGTCAAAAAAAGGTGCAAAGTATTATATTTCAAAATTAAATTTTAAGAACGTTTCAATATTCGATGAGAGTTTAGTTGCAATTCAGATGGAAAGGTTAAAAGTTTTATACGGCAAACCGACCTTTGTCGGTTTCGCTGTACTAGAATTATCTAAGTTGTTAATGTATGATTTTTATTATAATTTCTTAAAGCCTCTGTACAATGATAATGTGACGCTGTGTTACATGGACACTGATAGTTTTATATTACACATTTATACAGATGATCTATATAACACAATCAGAGAAAACTTGACGAAATTTGATACATCCAATTTTAGTACAAATAACGTTTTTAACCTACCACTTAAAAATAAGGCAGTTTTAGGGCTTTTTAAGGATGAGAACGCAGGCGCTATCCAAACAGAATTTATCGCATTGCGTTCAAAAATGTATTGTAATAAAATAGATGGTAGAATTAAAAAGAAAGCGAAAGGTATAAAAAGCTATGTTGTGGAAAAGGAGATTAGTTTTGAAGATTATAAAAATTGTCTATTTGAGAAGGAATTGATTTATAGAGACCAGAACCTTTTTAGAAATTTTAAACATAAAATTTTTAGTATTAAACAGAATAAGTTAGCATTATCACCTTATGATGATAAGCGGTACATTGATGTGGATGGTGTGAATACGTTGGCGTGGGGGCATTATAAAATTAAGTAAGCTTGCACATATTGTTTCCTTCGTTCGTCTACTGGAAGAAGTGGATATATGGTAAACCTTACTTACTATTATTTATGTATTTTGTGTGTAAAACAAAGAATTATTACAGATGGCATCTTCATCAGTATTGGAATTTGTTATTCAACATTTAGATAGCACTGGAGGAAGTTTAAGAGATATTCAACCATGTGTAATTCCCCAGATACCAATATGGGTGTTTAAAACTTATGTACACCCGATATGGATTGAAGCAATGTGGAACTCCCTTTCTAAAGAACAGCAAGATAAACTTGCCCACTACAGATTATGTGTGAAACATCATAATCTATCAAACTGTCATGTGGATGGTCCAGCTCCGCCAATATACAAATGTAGTAAATGTAATTTTTAAGTTTTTTAATTTAAAATTGTAAACACAATTTCTTTTATTATACATGTTTATTATATACATATTTAACTATAAATTGACTTTTATTCTATGTTACAAAACATTAGTTTTATCAATCCAACTATTGTGGCTTTTATCAAAACCCAACCACTTGACGTACACTTTGCTCCCTTTTCTTCGTAAAACTTTTTCAACTAAATATGCATCTTGATGTTTAGCCTGTTGCAACTCCTGTTGATAGAAGCTACCAAGTATAGGATCCCCATTCATATCTTCCAATAAATATGTCGCAGGATTAGTTAACTGGACTTTTGCAATTTTAAACAACTCAGTTGACCAGTTTGGAGTATATCCCTTGTCAAACAACGATTTATGTTTGCTTATGCGAACCACATCGTTTAATGCAAACTTTCGCTTTCCAGCTACTTTAGGACGATTATACGCACTTGACAACAAAGCAGATTCCTTGACAAGTGTTACATCAACAGGCTTCATTCCTATGGTTCTATGTATTGTGTGATTATAGCGTTTTGTTATATCATCTAAAATACTTTTCCAGTTATAATTACCTTGCAAACTAAATTCTTTGTACAATTTCTCCTTCAACGTACGAACCGCTCTCTCCGCTATTGAAGCCTTAGTTACGCTATAGGTGGAATAGTGATTAATTTCATATTTTTTCATCAACGCTTTGAATGATTGATTGTAAAATTCCTTGCCTGCATCAGTTTGTAGGTTCTTAGGGTTCCTCCCCTCTTTCAAAATTTTATCCATAGCATCTTTAACTTCCACAGCACTCTTGGTTTTCAATGGTTGTGTCCACAGATACTTGGAGAAGGCATCAATTACAACGAGAATGTATTTGTAGCCACGATTTTCGCGAGAGTACAGTTTAAAATCCGCTAAATCGGATTGCCACAAGTCGTCCAATCCTTTGATAATTACACGACGTCTTCTAAAGTTTCTTCTAGCAGGTTTATGTAGTTCGTTAACGATATCTTGTTTAATACGACTCATTTCTTCTCTATGTCCTCTATACGTTGACGCACTTCTGTTAATTTAGCCTGTATTCGCTGTTCAAGCGCATAAAGTTTATTGGTGAAATCATCTGGATGTATGCTCTTAAGACCGTTTTCCAAGACATCCAGTTTCAGTTTTAACTGGCTCTCACTATCTCGAATTTTGTTCTGTACGTGTGCATTCATTTTATTTTCCAGAAGTAGGACGTTGTTAATTTCTTTTTCATGTTTCTCCACCATACTTTTCAAGCTAGTGACAGTCCATTGCAAAGGTTGGACTTTGTTCCAGTGAACATCCGTCAATTCACTCGATATTGTGTCAAAATGACTACCAACTTCTTCAACCTGCACAATTACGTAATTTTTAGTAGCACAATCTTGTTTATCTTGCGGATCTTGAATATTACACAAACGGTTACCACCCACATCATAGTTTCCATCTGATGTACGAGGTAGAAAAGTGGAATGTATTTCACCCACTTCACCCCTTAGATGACGTCCAAATTTATCGATTATCGTTTGATGTGTACTCCCCACAACATTTAAATGACGTCCAAACTTGTCGATGGTCATTCTATATGACACCTGCTTCTTTTAATTCTTCGATAATTGAAGCGATTTCGTTGTTATGTCCTGTATGACCCGCTTGCTCGGATGCTATTAATAACTTGAGTCGTTCGACAAGCTCATTTATATCATCCCAGTAGACGTATTGGTAAGCTCTATTGCTAACTAACATTTTCTGACCTTTCCCTTGAATCTTACCGCTTGTTCTTAGACTCTGCGTTGGCAACTCGGCTACAACTGTACGACCACTTTCAATACTTTCACCTGGACGAAACGTTAGCGGTTTGATTATTTCAATATATTTGGTTCCCCTATTTCCTTTAATCTGCTGTTTGGGATCGTAACCACGACGGTGCACATTTGTGCGATTTAGTATATCACGATAGCGATCTAGATCATCTTTGTTATAACCAATTGGTTGAGACTTAAAAATTAATTCATAGAGCCCCGCAGTTCCTGTATAACGTATGCCACCAACAATAAGGTCCTTGCCATCTATATCTAATATAGAATTTCCTAATTTCAATTTGTTAAGAACCGGATCAAAATGAACACCCGTTGTTGTATCATACTCGCCTTTCGTGTCAGTAAGTAAACCATCTATATATACTCTTGGCGTCATCTGATACTGTTCAAGGTATTCGTCAACACGCTCAGGATCTTTTTCAATCATTGACCGATATTCATCGCGAAATTGTTGGAACGATTTTTCAGTTTGAATCTCCTGGTTCTCTTCTTCTGTGAAAGGATCGTAGTCAACGTCAGTTTCGACCAGACGTCTGCTAACTGGAATTTTTCTTCTCTGAGGTGTTAGTTGGTCTGAAGTTTGTGAGGGAGCAGGTGGCGCTTCCAATTTCGATATTTCGGTCAGGGGAGTTTGTAACGTTTTTTTAAGATCCTGAGCAATTTCAGATTTTATCGCATCGGTGTCAATTTCTTGTTTAATTCCTCCTGTTTTGAGTATTTTCTGAAGCGGTTCTGTAATTGGTTTAAACTGTTTTTCTAACAAGTTTTCCGCTTCAGCCTGACCCATCCGCATAGCAAGCTGTTTCTTTCGAATAGCCTTACTAGCTTTAATTATCTCAGAAGTAATATGATCACGCTTCATTGTTAATCACACAACTGCAGATCAACTAATGGTGATTCTATATTATATAGTGATCGAAAAGTTTCCGATATCTGCCTTTATCCAAATCACTTTCTTTATCGATTACTAAAAAACCATATTTGTCTTTCCAGCAGCCTCCACACATTTCCTTGAATTTCTCAAACGTCATATCGGAACCAACATGCTCATCATAAATATGTCGTAAATTTAGATCGTCTTGCTTAAATAAAATTAGAAAATTAGCATTATCTCGGATTAGATGTTTGGGTATGCAAGCATAAGTTTGACATAGATAGAAACTATCCACAGATTTATGTCTTCCCATGCTAAAATATTCCTTAATTTTATTCTGTTTATCTGTTGCAACATCATCAAAAATAAAAACAGAATTTTCACGTGCCTCTGACGGATCTAATATGTCTTCGCTCTCTTTAAAGGCAAAGTACTTCACTTGTGGTACAGTTTCCATCACTCGCTGCAGAAATTGATACTTTGGTTGATGTAGAGACTTGGAATAGATGTAGATATTGTCAAAGCGAAGTCCATTCTTGTCAATTAGTAGATTTAACATAACGTTAGTTTTCCCTCCACCGCTTGGTGCGCTTAGAATGCAGCGTATATTATTTGGTAATAGTCGACCATGACGTTGTTGCGTTGACTGATTATTACTAAAGAGTGTATCTAAGTTTTTTATTTGAACGACATCCTTCTGTTTGCTGAGACGCATTGTTTAAGACTAATATAAGCAGACTGTAAGAAAGATTTTATAACATTTCATCAATGTTGTTGACGAGTGAAGGAAGTGGTCTTGTTAATTCCTTAATTAACAAATTGCCAATTGAATTGCATTTGCCTGGCTACCAGTATTGCGGGCCTGGTACAAAGCTTGAAAAAAGGTTACAACGTGGCGATCGTGGCATAAATCCTCTCGACCAAGCGTGCAAGGAACACGATATTGCATATTCGCAAAGTTCAGATTTGGAACATCGACACGACGCTGATCGTATACTTCAAGAACGTGCCTGGAACCGTGTAAAATCAAACGACGCCAGTTTAGCCGAAAAAACAGCTGCGTGGGTTGTAACTAACGCGATGAAAGCAAAAAGAAAGTTCGGTATGGGAATGAAAAGAAGACGTGTTCCATTTAGGAAATCAATTTTCGTAACAGCAAAGAACGCACTGAAAAATCATAGAATCGGAAATATAAAGGAAGGTGCTAAATTGGCACTGGTAGCAGCTAGAGCTGCGGTAAAAAATGTTGGTGGAAGAAGAAACGTACGAACACCTCGAGTCATACCACTACCGAAAACTGGTGGTTTCTTGCCATTCCTGATACCATTGTTTGCTGGTTTGAGTGCATTGGGGGGTTTGGCTGGTGGAGCAGCTGGAATAGCGCAAGCCGTTAATAAGGCGAAAGCCGCGCAGAAAGAACTAGATGAGTCGCAGAGACACAATAAAACCATGGAAGCTATTGCTTTAGGGAAAAAAGGTGATGGTTTATATTTGAGACCTTACCGCAAAGGTATGGGGTTATATTTGAGACCTTATCACATGAGGTCATCTTCCAACAAAAAAAACTTCTAAACCGACTGCCACGCAGAGCATTGACCAACATTGACATTTTAAAGTTCGGTAACACACATCTTCCATATTTTCGCGGAGTATTTATGAGAGATAATTTACCGAAAAATCCTAAAGACTCTGAGTGTGCAGTCGTTAATTTGGACTCAAATATTGGACCAGGAACGCATTGGGTAGCATACTTTAAAGAGGGATCTATTGTTGATTACTTTGATTCATTTGGAAATTTGAAACCGCCCAATGAATTAATCCATTATTTAAAAAATTGTAATATTGTATATAATCATGATGCATATCAAAACTATGACAGTATCAATTGTGGTCACCTTTGTTTAAAGTTCTTGTATGAGAAGTGTTACAAATAATCATGTCGCATACGTTTACATTGAGAAGTACAAGCAATGCGTTCAACTCTACTTACTATCCACCGATTGAATTAGATCCTAGATATGAATATGCGCTTGGATTGATTGGTTTACATACTTATAACACGATACCCAACATTCATGATGGACAAAATAAGTTTTATTATGATGACCAAGTTTTAACAATACCAACAGGGGCTTATGAAGTAACTGATATTGAAGAGTACTTACAAAATTTTTTAGCCCCGAATGTCGCTAACAAGAATGCTGTAATTTCTCTAAAACCTAACAATAGTACTCAGCAATGTGAACTAACAAGCAAGTTTTCCATAGACTTTACAAAACCTGATTCTATTGGAGGAATGCTGGGATTCAGCAAGAAAGTGCTTCAACCAAACGTACAACATGTGTCAGATATTCGAATCCGAATTATTAAAGTGGTCACCATTCGCGTAGAGTGTAATATTGTCACGGCAGCCTACTACGACGGACGTTTATCGCATACATTATTCGAATTCGCGCCTTCAGTTGAACCTGGATTTAGTATCAACATTGAACCTAAAAATATTATTTATCTTCCAATCAATACTACACGTATCGACAACATTTCTCTCCGATTGGTGGATCAAGACGGTGATTCTGTGGATTTTCGTGGTGAAGAAATCGTTATTAGGTTGGAATTGAAGAAATATGGGATTGGATTTTAATGGTTATAAAACCCCTCAGTCATCCTCACCACTCAGCAGTCGTAAAACAGACGTTAATCAATTAACACGCGAAAATCGAGATTTTCTTGTATCGTTGGGGTTTCAAATAAAAAATAATGGATACGCTCGACATATTCCAAGGTCTTCAATTCGACGAAGCAATAACCAAGAAGCAACTCCATACTTACTATCCTAGAGTGAGTAATTTTAAAACGAGCGATGAAATACGCATTTCCATTCAGCATCAAGATGTGTATACACTACCATCGGAAAGTTTTATTTATATCGAGGGGAGATTTAAGCCTGATGCAGCTGGCAACGGCACTTGCGAACTCACAAATAACGCCTACGCCTTCTTGTTTGATCAAATTAGGTATGAGATTAATGGTGTGGAAGTAGACAGATGTACAAAGCCTGGAATTACAAGCACTATCAAGGCTTACATATCATACGGTGATAATGAGACAAAGTTTCTCGAAATGGCCGGTTGGTGTCCGAACAGTAAAACGCAGCCTACAATTGCACCAAGCAACAAATTCAATGCATACATCCCCTTAAAGTTCTTCCTAGGATTTGCAGAAGATTATAAAAAAATAATTATAAATGCGAGTCAAGAATTAATTTTGCTCCGAAGTGGGAATGATTTGAATTGCTATCAGAATACAACTACAGGTGGTACAAAGGTTGCTTCGTTCGATATTGATAAAATAGAATGGCATGTTCCTCACATCAATGTAAACGATGAAATTCGTTTGAAACTTTTGAAAACGTTAAATAGTAACAAATCCATTTATATACCCTTCAGAAAATGGGAACTATTTGAATTACCATCTCTACGTAAAACAAAAACGGACGTATGGCCAATCAAAACAAGCACCAACTTAGAAAAGCCTCGTTATGTTATCGTTGCATTTCAAACAGATCGAAAAGATATTCTAACAAAAGATTCATCTAAATTTGATCACGCATCGCTTACCAATCTGAAACTTCATCTCAATGCTGATAGCTTTCCGTACGACAATATGAATCTGCAGATTAATGAAAATAAATATGCTGCTGCGTATCGTATGTATGCATCCTTTCAGTCCAGCTACTATAACAGAAACAATCAGCCTCTGTTGAGTTATGAAAAATTTAGAGACTGTGCGTTATACGTAATTGATTGTGCCAATCAGAAGGAAGCAGTTAAATCATCTATTGTTGATGTTAAACTCGAGCTGGAGTCACTTAGTAGTTTTACTGAAGATACTACAGCTTACTGTCTCATTATACATGATAACATTGTTGAGTACACACCGCTGTCGGGTACTGTGAAGAAAATCATCTAAAAAATGGATTTAGTAATTGACATTCAAGGTTTCATGCTAAATGATGGCTTTGTTGTGAAAGAAATAGCGATTGGTGACGGTAAACAGTTGAACCACTTTGTGTTTAAGCCTAACCGTTCATATCACAAACTTCAATGGCATGAAAAACGAATGGTTAAGTGGTTGGAAAATAATCATCATTCCTTACGGTACAGCGATGGACATGTCAGTCAACGTGAATTAGTCAACATACTGCGAGAGTTTATAAATCCCAGAAGTATAGTTTTTGTAAAGGGACATCAAAAAGCTGACGTTTTACAACAGTACATTAATAATCCTATTGTAAATTTAGAACATGTAGAAAATACACCTAATTTAAAAAAATCGAATTGTAGATCTTGCATGTACCACAAAAATATTCTTAAAATATGTTCCGTAGCGAATGTAATAACATTATGTAAATTTTTAAACTTATAATAAAGAGATCAATGTTATGTGTTCTTTTATTTATTAATAATAATAATAGGTAGTGGTGCACTTGGTCGTGGGAAAAAACTTGAGACCGTGGGAAAATTCTGAGAACCGTGGGAAAGTCTGGTCACGTCCTGGAAATCAAAGGATGTGGGTGCAGTTGTTTGTATTGAAACGCTCACAACACGTCAAATAATCACGTGTTCGCGTAGCTAATAAAATGAAAATGAATAAATTATTTCAGCTTGTTTGTCATCATGTAAATATTTACCAATAAGAGTAAAAAAAAAAAATTGTCACTTGTATTAAATATCCTTTATATAAAAAGAAAATTTTTTTAATTCAATCACCGTTCCACCGCTTCCCCGAATCCACCCTCAGCATCCGCCATCTTGCTTATTAGTATTTACGTCACATTTCACCTACCTGTATACTATATACAATTATTTACACAGTCAACGCTCGCGATTCCAGCGCCTCTACAAACTACCGCTGGTCAGGTTTCGAACTAAAGTGGAGGGGGCAATTTCTCGCATCTACCGTGGCTGAAAATTTGGGAGCACGGAGTTGGTCTAGAACACCCAAGCTCTATCTACTTTTGCAGATAAAGAGAAATCATTTTTTTATGAGGGTATAAATAAATTAATTCAAAGATGTGAAAAATGTCTTCTGCAATGTATGCTTGCAAACGCATTTCTCACTCGTTCAATGTTTTCAGCATGTCTGACTAATCTTCGACCTGTTCCTTTTTTGTTGCGAACGGACCCTTCCTCTTGCCATTTTCTGATCCATTTGCGAATGGTCAATTGAGATGGTGCATTTCCTCTTCCTCTGTCTCCAAATTCCAGCCGAAATGCACGTTGCACTGCAGCGATTGACCGCACATTTGCAAATTTTTCAACAACAAAAATTTTCTTGTTGCTTGTAAAGGCCAGTGATACATTTTTTAAATGTCACTAACTGACATGTCAAATCCAAAGGTATGTTAATCAATTTATGATCATAACAAAAAATGTATTACTCTTTGATTAAAATATATTTAGTATAAAAAATGGTAACATTGTTATGCCGAACCCTGTATATTAATGTTTGCACAGGCTGCACGGACATTTACCGGTATAAAGGAATAATACAATTGTGTATCATCTTCATAAAGATGGGACCTACAAAACTTTATATTATTCATCAATTGGGAGGTGTAAATAGTGTATAAAAGTGGACCAAGTACAGGTCCTTGTGGTACACCGGACAATAATGTAAGAGGGTCGGAAGCTTGTTCATCAATAACAGTGGTCTGACATCTACCAGTGACATAAGAAAGTAAGAGCCGCACGGAAGCATCACTCAATCCGATAAAATGCAGAATAGATGCAAGCAATTCATGATTAATAGTATCGAACGCTTTTGAAAAATCAAGGAGGCACAAGAGAAAATATCATCAATTACTTGTGTCTCAGGCAAGATGTTATTTTTGTAAATAAAATTTTGCAATTGTGCAGTTAACATTTTTTCTGTTACCTTAGATAACACCGGGAATATACGAATAGGCCATAGTTCTGAAAAAGGATTATTAACCTTCGGTAACGGTTTAACCATAGCGCGCTTCCAGGCTACTGGAAAGGTACCGTTAATAATACAGGTGTCCCTCAGATGTCCCTCAGGTAGGGTACAATATGTGGACAAGCAAATTTTATTATGTGAGCAGTTAGCCCATCAATATCAAAGCAACTACTTTTGATAGAATTAATAGTTTCAAATACATCAGCGTCACTAACTGGAGTAAAGTTGAAACTGAAATCATTGACTTGTTTGCTGCTATAAAAATTTAAGAGATTATGATCAATTGGAGAACTTGGGACAGAACTAAGAAAATAATCATTTATTTTATTCGCACAGCGTAAATGCTCAGGAATGGTTACCGCTTTTGTACTACCTAAAACAACGCATTGTTTTGTATTGTGGATACAAATTAGGAGAAGAAAATCGTAAATTACAGTAAACTAGTTGATGATCAGAAATTCCATGCACAATTAACACACCAGCAGTCTGCACAAAATCCAAGTTAGAAACACATATAACGTCTATTAAGGTGGCAGTAGTAGAAGACGCATTTTAATAATGTGTTGTAGGCATCCTTTTGACTCGCTGCCTTCAGCAGAAAGAAGGTCAAGTGACGTTTTAGGATTCTTTGGAGATCGTCCTTCTTTCATCTGCATAGCGGCTTCTGTACCACTTCGTTTAAAATAATGATATCATTTTGGGGTTCAAAATCAGTTAGAAGTAATTCTTGATGAAGTTGAATGTGGTAGGGATGAAATAACCTTCTCCCAAAACAAGTATCATGTCAATCATTTCCTCTCGAGTCAATAACATTTTAAATTAGAGAAAACGTTTAATTTTTAAAGAAAAATTGGTATTTTGTATCCTCTTCAGGAAACATGTTCCATGTACTCTTATTACTGTTACAGTCATACGCCTATGACTCATTCGAGAAAACATCGAAATCTAGAGAAATATAGAAAACCTCTAGAAAGTTCTAGAATAGAATATTCGGGAAACACCAGGACATATACAAGGAGGACCATTAAGCAGAGCTGCTGTTTCAACCAGTGTCAAGAATTCCTCCCAAAGGTGTTTGGCATCAAATGTTGGTAGCTTGATTTGATCATAGGGTGCTACTCTATCTTACTCCTTCGTATGACAGCTGCTTCCACCTGGATGAATCTGTCACTGTCCTTTATATTTATTTGACCCAATCTTGTTTCAATTCCCTTTATACGCTCCTCCAGTTCTTTCGAGCATTGTTATATATTACCTGAATTTTCTAGTAACATTTTATCTATTTCTTCTTTGAAGCTTACCATTTCTTCTTTCATCCTTCTAGAATTTTCTGCCATTTCTTCTTTCAAGCTTCCCATATCTTCCTTCAAGAGTTTTTTGCCACATCTTCCTTCAAGCTTCTAAAATTTTCTGCCATTTCTTCTTTCAGACTTCTAGAATTTTCTGCGTCTTCTTTCAACACTTTCTTTAATTCATTCGTACCACCATCCACCTCGAATTCGTATGTATCTGGATCCTGACCATTTTCATTCATGTCTTCCGACAGCCGCTTTTGAAGTTCATTCTTATTTCCGCTGGTGTCTTGGTCTCTCTCTTCAAGTTCCCGTTTGAGATCCACCACTTTTAGGTCCTTTAATTTGTTCTCTTTCGTAGCCATTTTTACAATTGTAACGTCCACCTGTATCGCCAAACCCCACACCTGACACCAATTGCAGCATTTTCGGGGTTTAAATAAGTTTGCAGTTATTTCTAATAATAAAAACGTGGTAACAGTTTGACACTAACATTTTACTAACAGTAAGAGATTATTTACACTATTCTCTAGATTTCGATGTTTTCTCGAATGAGTCATAGGCGTACGGCCGTAACATTACTATTATACGTGTTTGACATTTACAAACGTCATTTGTAAGATTTTGTAACTTTTATTTTTTTGATAGTATTTTGTCAGCCTGCTCAGTTCTATTTTGTCACAAAATAGAAAGTAATTACATTTTTTATAAAACGATTGTGAACAAATATTATCATCCTTAGAAATTGCTTTATAATACAAATTTAAATTAAGCTTATTACTTGTGTATAATTATAAATGGTACAAATGGTTATTATTAAATATAATATTGGCCATAATATTATTGTTATGCAGCCTACTTCCTTTTCGACAGTAGCAGAAGAAATATACATTTTTCTCTAAAACGGTTCAAAATAAATGGGTACATTTTGATACTAAAAGAAAGAGAATTTAATTTTACATCCAACCCTATAAGCAGGTATAGTGTGTCCTCTTAAAAAAAACAGAGTTATTGGTATTTAAATGTTTCCAATTCGGACGTGTTAAAATTGCAAATAGTAAACCAATTCAAGACGTATGAATTTGCGTAAATCAAAATTTTCCACCTCTTTTAGTTTTGATGCTACAAAAAAATATATAATATATAGGGTGATCCATTTAAAATAATAAAGTTACATACGCTTTTCCTATAATTGGGACACCCTGTATATTTGAAAATATTTTATTACTATGCGTAGTCTAAATAGGGACAACTTTTATCTGAAACTCTTTTCTCTATAATATAAAGTAAACAAATTATCAAAGAAACAGCGTAAGCTGGGACATCCTGTATACAGGGTGAGTCACGACTATTCCTTCGGTCTCTTGTGTCTAAACGCTGAAAGATATAAGTTTAAAATTTTAATCAAACATGTAGGAGCATAAGGAGCACATTTTAAAATTATTTGCAAGTATACAGGGTGATTCAAAAATGTACAGTATATCAAAGTTAGGATATTTTTAATGCAACACCCTATATTGTATACCATTTTTGGATTCTGCGTCATAAATTAGGATGGCATCCGTTGCCAATTTCGAGAAAATGTGATTTTTATGAAAATGTCGGCTTTCGCGAAAAAATTAAAAACAGAAAAACTGTATGACTTTGACGATTTCGATTTATTTTGACAAAGCTTGCTTTCATTAAACCGGTAGGGTATTTTGATATTGGCTATATGACATTAAATAAAACAATTCATACTTTATATTTTTTCAACCATCAATAACTTTTTTAAGTTAAATGGATCACCCTGTATTTATCCATCCTATGTGAAAGCACATTAAATCTCCTACCAAAAACTATAAAGATGTATAAATATGTCTTTTAGAAACAATAGATCATGGTTGAAGACATCAAAGGCTTTCGCCAGATCGAAAAATACACCAGCGGTTATATGTTTATTAGGGTGCAAGTTAGGGTAAATATGATTCAATGATATTGGATGAATATTTAAGCCATCTGTCAACTTCTGCAAAATAGAATGATCAAGACCAATATTTTGAAAATGCTCATTAAATAAACTGGCAAGAGCACAAGGATCAGTTCTAAGTTTTCAGATTAATTTGTAATACTAGTGCTATTTATTGGTCTACCTTTAATTTCTTAATGACCTACCATACGAGCCATACTACCTACTTACCTACCTAAAGATCCTTGAGAGGAAAACACATATCAAGGTAATGTTTAAAGATAGTGTAGAAATTTTCAAAGCATGTGTTAGAGTCAATGGACTGATAAACTTCGAACCAGTTTTCCTGATTCAATAGTACCCTAAATCTATTTATGCTCTCTGAATGAGTTATAAATCGATAAAAAGAACCTTTAAAAGGAGTCACTACTGTGATGAAGCGTTAATGGAAATTATCTACGCCACAGGAAAACAAAAACAAAATTTTTGAAGCCGCTTCAGGTGATGGGGGAGGGTTGGTGAAGTTTGTGGGTGCTTTTGGACAAAGTCCACCCCCTCAGTTTATGTATTCTCAACGATAAAAAGAATGTGACTGAGTTTGTGACTTAGGCTCCAGTTTCAAGTTTAGTTTTTGGGAAACAAATCTGAGCTATTTCCACACAATCCGTCGTAAAAATAAAATAATAACGGTTCATACTAGATTATTCCAAAATATCAAAATGTATAATCATGATTACATCATATTTTTTCTCCCCCGTTTTTAATAAGATCCAACTGGAACTGGAAAAGGTAGGAAGGCGTTGCAAAAAGACTTAACTAATTAATAATTTCCATTCTACCATGTTCACCGGGCACCCTTCCGCCAACAATAAACTTGATAAAGTAAATTAAACGTTTCATTAAGGAAGTCTGACTGAGCGTGTTGATCTCGTCTCGACTAGAAGGCAACCGTTTTCGCAATTAAAGCCAAGCTGTATGACGTTTTTATCTCGAGGGTTTAGATCGCGACGCGAGGAGGCCTTAATTAAAGCATAGATTTCACGAAAAGAACTATAGTAGAATCGCAAACATTACTTCAGCATCCACGATAAACGGCTGAATATCTTTGAAGTAGATTTATTAGTAGAGGTATCAATAAATATTATAATCTCGCTTGAAATTTTCGGCTAATTCCACAGTAATAGCTTCTAAGGACCGCTCAGAACCGCTAAAGGACCTAATCCTTTCCAAATAACATTACAAACTCTCTCTCCGGCAATTATTAGGTTATAATCCACCTGTCACAACATTTGCCATTTAAGTGACCCTTTCTCCGCCCCCCACTATCTTGTTTATATTTACGAAACCGCATTCAAATTATTCTATCTAACCGCGATGCCACCCTCCCACCACCACCACCGCTTCCACCAGATAAACAACCACCAGCTTTAGCAAAACAGAGACGGCGACTATCATCGACCGAAGGGTTTCGAGAAACGTGAAATCACAAAGATCGTTCTCAATGTCCGTGTGTACCACCACTACAGCTCCTTCACATCACCTTCCTTGCAAATACGGCTTAAATTTCGGTAAATACGTCCTGTACCTCTTGTTCTAGTGACTGAGCGACGCTTGGGAGGACCTCTAATGAGGTATACGATGTCCATTTGTTTCACATTTGACGAGGGTCCGGTTTTGGAAAGTGAGAGGAGAATGGATCGGTTGTAGCGGATGAAGAGGGGCGAGGAGGTGTGGGGGGAGGGAGAGGAGGGTGTTAATTCACACTGACAGGAATGACAATCTGGATAAAATGCGATTTGGCTACCTCTCCGAAACATTATTAAGGACTCATTTAGTGAACCCTTCGACCTAGAACGAGCTTTCGTTTTTTTCTCTACTCATTTATAATTAATAATGGGAATAAGGGGAATGAGAGGGGCATTCAATCGCGGGGGAGTGATTTTAGGTTAGCTCTATACTAATTCTGCATCATCGTGAAAATAAGCACATGTTTTTGGCTTGTGTCTACAGTGTTTATGGTGCAGCTAAGAGATTGACGTGATTTTTACGTGTTTTTTTCGACAATTTCCCGTCTACGACGTCATATGGATTATCTGTAACGTCTTAAACACGTCATCTGGTGCATCTGACACTGCAGTACACTATCGATGTAATCTACATCTTAAATTTTTAGATCTCGACGTCTTAAGACGTCAAGAACATTACAATCGATGGTATTTACTTAACGTCAAGCACTTCGCGAGGTTTTGTTCATGAACGCAGAGTGTCGTTATTGATGGTGCTTCTTCGTCTCCTCGGTCGTTCCACAGGGTTCATTTCTATCCTTTTAATTTTTGTTTTTTAATTCTTGCCCAATTTTGGACATCTATGTTGTAACAGCTGATTATTGAAATAATTAACATGAATATGTAGGTAGGTTTTTTAATATAATTTATCAACAAAACTATTGTTTGATACCATTAATCTTTGACAAAAAAAAAATTAAAGAAAATTATTCAATCTGACTATCATGGGACCATAATTTACATCGCAAACATTGCACCCATTGCTTCCCAGGCAAATTACTTGAGTAGGATTCACAACACATGAGGCACAATGTTTTCTCCTCGTCTTCTTCTTCATTTGGTCACATCCTTCTTCTTTTCTTTGTTTACAACTGTTCCCCTTTTTTTTGTTCTTCCTTCAATGCATTTATTTTGGGAGTGTCTGTTACTATTGCTGTCACTCGGCGTTTACGCCCTCTAGTCGTTTGTTTTCTTTTGTAAATCGTTTTAGGCTTTCAGGTGAGAATTCAGAACTGGATCATGGCCTAGACAAGGGTTCAGAAACTTCAACTTCTGTCTCTTGTATTGGTCTCGTAATCTTGTGGCAACTCGAAGGTCTTGCAATTTTAGGATTAATGTCTAGTGATGGCTCATCGGCATTTATGGCACTTTCGGGAGTCTCAGGCATTGGACGATCTGTCACAAAGTTCGAATCTTGAGAAACTTTCATGATATTATTTGGGGTTGTTGCCAATCACGATTGATGGTAATAGTCGTAGATCGTCATCACTTTTCCAGGATTATTATGCATCGATGCATCTTGATATGTAGCTAAATAAGTCTTGAATGGCCCATATACACCGACATTTAGAGGCTGGAGACGGTGCGAGTAATGGGGTGGAAATGACAACATGATAACATTATTGTCTTTCGCTAAAGATATCACCTCAATGGCAAGATGAAACTGGCGATTGTCAAGAAGGAGGAGTGCTGTCGACCTTACAGATTTCACCCAGATTTCCACCCTGAAGGGTTTGAAGTGCTGATACAATCTATGGGACCATCTCGTACAAAATATTCCTTGTAAAACTTTCTCCTCAGATGTTAAGGCTTATGGATTGTGGTCACGTCGGTTTCATCCATGTTCCAGACTTATGACGGTCTTAAGTTAAGTATTTTTTCAAAACAACCTCCAACTTATCAAAAAAATTCTTGACAATCTGGGATCAACACTGTTATGTCTCTACCAAAGGTTGTTGCCCAGAAAGGGAATTATTTTACTATCCTTTCCTCCACCTACAACGCACCAAATACAACCTCTTGATGTAGGAGTTTTCGGTCCCTTCAAATCTTACTTAGCAAGAGCACAAAATGATTGGCTGATTACAAACCCTGGTGATCATCCTTCATCTACCTTGACCAACCTTGACCAACCTTGACCAATAGTCGTTCAGGTGTAGCTTTTGTTTAGTGATTTCTAAACGTTACAAATAGGAAGCTTTTATAAAGTTGTTTCTCACTAATTTACATCAATTAAATTAAAAACGAAGCAAACAAATCTAATATAAGATATAACCTCTCATATATCTCATATTAAATTGTACAATTATCGCTTGGATATGCGCATTTTAACCCTGGAACCGGTAGAGGTACCCAGTTTGAACTTTACCACTTTGAAATACCTATTGCCGAAGTTGGCAACTGTGAGCTCGTTGCTAGGAACTCGCAGGCAATACCTGCGACACAGCGTAATATATTAATTTTATCCCCTCTCGATACTATTAGAGCCATTCTCCCTTTGATAATTAATAAGATTACGCGATGCGTAGAACGAAGAAATACGATTCTCTGCACTTGAAATGTGATTTTCTGAATTATATAAATTTAATGGATGGGTGTACGAAGCTAATGGCAGACATTTATACTTTTTAATGTAAAATATTATATGTAGATGTCGAAGGCGATAGGTAAATTTCCGTTTCTAAAGATTTAAACCCTTCACGGTATTACCCGATTAATTTCTCAGAAAGATGAAGGAGAAGAAGAGGAAAAAAAAGGTAAGGGACAATATAGAATGGAGCTACCCTTAGACTACACAATTCCCATCGGGTAGGTACACCCTGATCACTCAGCGAAAAGAGACTGTAAATTAGTCTATCCATCCTGATTCCATCGCGGAGAGTCCCCGATCCCCAATTTCCTCCTTTTCAAGGTAATGGATTTTGCTTCGGCACCATTCAGGAAGAATGTGACAATTCCCCGTCCAACGTAGAACATATATCATTCCCTCCTTTACTATAAAGGTTGATTTATACGAGTCAGACTTTTGTTAGGAATGCTCGTTATATAGTCATTTTTTTTCAAATTTAATCTTGCTAAATTCAGTTCTTAAATTTTTTATTGGAGGATGATAAGTTTATTTTATTTAATATTTTTTGCCCTCTCCCCCAATCATTTCCTTCGCGGTCTCTTTTCTGCCAGGAATTTGGTAAAATTTTATCTCTGGCATGCAAGGGCCTTTGAAGATTATAAATTTAGATTGTTCATCTTCATTCATTCCGAAAAATCTTCTCTGATTCTCTGATTTATTGGTTTTAAACATAAATTCTATTGAATCATCCAGGTTTTACGGTTTGGAGCACCTGATCATATATTAGATTCTGTAGTGTTGGCCCCAACACCAACCCCTGTGGTACTCGAAAATCAACTTCCTTACTGTCGCTAGTAGAGAGGTATTTTCGATTTGTCAGCCAAGTTCAAGAAGCCAAACCGTCTGCCCGACAACTTTTCATCCAATCAGTTCTTTAGATGTGTTGCCCAGAATGCTAAGCACATAGATATGGCGAAAACAACACTAGTATGCTGTATTATTACATTTCCAACTTTGGATCAACTATTTTTGAGATCTGAGCTTTCTTGGAGTTCCTCATCTGACAAGGACATCTTCATTTCTTTCTCCATAAACAATATCTGCACTGAATTGAGTTTTGAGCAATTTAGCCTTCGGATTAACACTCTGAATTAATTATTTGTAATTTTTTTGTCTTCCAACCTTTTGATTTCCTATATACATTTGCCAATGCCTTCTCGATGCATTTTTTTGCATTTTCTTTTAAAAGAGACCTCTAATTTGTAATGTACCTCTTGAATTTCCCAACAAACTCTTCGGCTTCAAATTTCTGAACTTGCAGCTTCGTTATTAAATCATTAAAACCATTAATAAAGCATATATCTTCAATTGTTTGCAAGGTTGCAATTAAAATGGAACTGATCAATGATCAAATGTCCCAAATTTTCAGTTGAATTATTTATTGTATTGTATTTGACATTGCAATCTTCCCACAGCTTCGTTATTAAATCCACCAACCTTAAATTTATTAACAAAGCATGCAACATCTTTAATTGGTTACAATGTTTGATTCCTGGGTTTGCTTTTATTTTTAGCTAGAATGGAGGCTGAAACAAGGAACCTGTTCAATCCAATTGGACTGTTGTTCAGGCCAAATTTTAATAGCTTTAATAGCTAAATTTTTTGTGATCATTTTGCAACTTCGACATTACATTCACTAACAACCGAACTGAGCATTATCAGCCTGGTTCTTAATAAACCTCTTACATGTGTTGTTCCATTTTGATAGAAATTATTGTAGTCGCAGAAGCTGGTTTAACACAGTTGGAACAGCATCTGCAATACTCTGCACAGCATCGGAGGTCTTGTGATGTGGATCTGGAGCTTTGTTTTCTTTTATTTTGACCACCAATTGAATTCTTCTTTAACTAAAACCAAATCCTTATTATTTTTTTCCTCTGGTTTTGAGTGGGGCTGTATGGAAGTGGCAAGCTGCCTGTATAAGGCAAAATATTCGCTCAGAGCTGCTTTTTTTCTACCCCTATAGTCATACTCTTAGGCTCCTTTTTTACGACCTTAAATGGTTGGTCTTCGACCAAAGCGGAGGAAGATTTAGACATCTCGTTCCCCTTTTGTGCCATTCCTTCGTTTTGACTGGTATAGCTCGTAGGGCGCTTCGATTGTGCACACTCTCTGTTTTGCGAGTTGAAAGGGTTGATGAAGGTGTCTGGTGGAGGGTTGGAACCGCTCCATCAAATTCAAAACGTATCATGGATTAATTTTCCACTCCTTTTGGGCTTTGGTTTGGGCTCCTGGACATTCCTCGAATGCGACTCAGAAAAATTGAATTGCAATCCGTCCCCGAAAAATGTTAATGCAGTATATCTGAGGCACTGAACGCGTCCATCATATAGTTTGAATGTTGATCAAAAGCGTGCAAGGGTGAGAGCATTACATTGATTGATTATTGATGGGGTCGTCTCAAAAATTTCAATCGAAAGATGTCTGCAAAAATAATCAAATCCAGAGGTAATGAAGTTTGGTCAAAATTAGAGGTTTTCTTTGAAAGATTCATACATACATACATACATAATCAAAGACCTCTTATACCCGAAGGTGTCGAGATGTAAAGTTCTCTGAATTTCGTTCTACAGATTCAACAAATTCATGCCTCTCTTTTTTGTTTCTGGCTAGGGCCTTCGTCTCATTCCATGTTTTTCCTCTTTTTTTCAGAAGTTCATCCATATTTTCCCGACTTTCCTTGCTTCCCATACCCGCTTCACCTGTCTAGTTTCATTCATTCTGATCAAGTACCCCACCATTTCAGTTTCTTTTCTTCTACTTTAGTTCTTAATGGTTTTGTTGTCAACATCTGTCTAATGTCATCGTTTCCTTTTTTGTCTGTTCTTCTAGCGCTTAAAGTTTTCCTCAGATGCTTAATTTTACTGGTTGTAATCGTTTTGTTTGCCTTTCATCAAGTATCCAATTTTCTGCTCCATAGGTTAAGACTGGTCAATTTTTGTTCTTTTTATCTCTTTTTTTATTCAGAAAGTTTTTGTAGTAGTACAATCTAGTTGTTGAGTTTATTCTGGCGCTCATCTCATCGTCCTGGGTTCCTTGACTGTTTAAGTTTATCCCTAGATACTTAAAAATGTCTACTAGTTCGATTGAAAGATTCAATTGGATCGAAAAGGTTTGACAATCCAGAAACGAAGATATTCAGTTCTGTTGTTTTGATCACAAAAAATGTTCATGTGTGTGAGTCAATAATCAAAGTAAGAAGTATTAAAATTTGGCTAAGAACAACAGTTTGACTTCAACAAGTCCAATTGGATTGAACAGGTTTGTTGTTCTAGCCATTCTAGTGAAAAATAAAAGAAAATCCAGGCATCAAACGTTGTAGTCAATTGAAAATGTTGAATACATTGTTAATAAATCTAAGATTAGTGGAGTTCAGAAACTTGAGGCTGAAGAGTTTGTTAACTGAAATTATCGAATCATGCAACAACAAATCTCCACTTAGAACGAAGCAAGTCTCTGTTAAAATAAAATGTCAAAAATGAAGACTTCTACCATCCTCAGCAATGTTTTGTGTTAATATTAGTGAAGGTGGATGACACTTGGGTACAAATCTACGACCCAGAAACAAAGCAACAATCGATGGAATGGAGACATCCAATGCAAGGCCAAAGAAGTTATGTATTCCAAAAATCTGTTGGAAAAGTTCTTGTTTCAGTTTTTTGGGATTGCCATGGTGTAATCATGATTGATTTTCTGGGTGAGGGTGGAACAATAACTGGGAATTATTATTTGACGTTACTGATCACACTACAAGAAAAAAATTAGGGGTAGAAGACGCAGAAAGTTCTTTTCTTTTCTTCCAACGAAGAAGTGATAGAAACTGTGGAGACCTGGTTTGCAGAGCAAGATAAAAATTTGTTTTTAAACGACAGATGAGTTTTGCTTTCCATATTGGCAATAGAAAACAAATTAATATCCCGTTGTGTATAAATTTCATTGCATACAAAACAAGTTATTACTAGGATTTACCTTGATAAGATTCAATACAATTTAATGCAATACAAACAAATATTTTTCTACACAACATATCATCATCATTTATACAAACATGAAAATTTTATCCGATTAGAATCATAATTCAAACCAACAAGGTCTTGTAGGGATCACCTTTTAAAGTAATACATCACAGGAAATACTAAAATATCCCAATGGACACTTCACAAGTCGCATAATTTGTTTTTAACTATATAATTGATGATTTCGTTAATTTAGAAGCAACAGTGCGTAAGTTTTTGCTTCGACATTAACAATTGAATTACAATAATAGTTATTTTTTCCGCCATTTTATAATAATTTCATATTCGAATGAAATATATAAAAGCTCGATGCAAAGTTATACCACTCATCAGTTGCTTGCTGTTACATGTTCCAAGATGAAGTATATTTTGTCGATTCTATCGATTTGTTTGGTCGTAAAGGTATGTATGTCACATTTTATTTTGAAAATTATCTCTTTAAGTGGTTTATTGGTTGCATGTTCTTAAATTAAATTTTAAAAAATTTATTCAGGTCATCCATTCTAAAGGACATTTCTTTGGGGATCTTGGCCAGTATAGGGACGAATGTGCTAAAGAGGTTGGAATCGACATTGATTCAGTCACCCATCCCCCTAACACGGGTGGTGGTGGACAACCTACTGAACCATCGCACGCTTTGAAATGCTTTCTTAATTGCCTGGCAAGAAAAGGTGGAATTGTGGATAGTAATGGTGTATTGCAAACGAGCAAACTTAGCTTCCCATCGGATTTAAATATCGATTTCGATAAGTGTGTTAACCTAAAAGATTCAGATCCTTGTCAACAGATTTATCTAATTGAATCTTGTATTAAAGAGCAATTCCCAAAACGTGCTTGAAAGATTATATTATTAATCTCTAATACTTGTAATATAATTTGTACCTATTATTAAAAGTGTAATAAAAAAAGGGAAATTAGTTTTTTCTTTTTAGATTAATACCTTCCCTGGTATAGATCAGTACAAAGATCTCTGCGCACAAGAACTTGATATAGATGTTTCGAATTGGCAGCTTGAACCAACACCTAGAGCAGATGGTACAGTTTTATATCTAAAAGAACCTAATCGCGATGGGAAATGTTTGATCAACTGTATGATGTTAAAAGCTGGAGTTATAAACGATAATGGTACAATCCAATCGTTGTTTATTTTCCTACCTGATCCTCAAAAGTGTACTCATACAGGTGAAATGGATGTTTGCGAAAGAGCTTATTTAATTGAGAAATGTATTAGGCGAGAGCTACATCTTGCTATTAGAGTGTAATTAAACTAATAAATTGATGAAAATAAATCATTATCAATGTCTAACATTTTTCTATTCACATTGAACGGGTCACTGTGATTGTTTATTTCAGTTGACACCTTGAAAACTAGAGTGCCTCGATTTTATCGATTTTTTCTTTGTTTCTGAGTCATAGATTTGTACCCAAGTGCTATAGTTACAATATGGCTTAAGAAGTTTGCATCATTTTCAAATCGCCGAGCACAGATCGAAAGAAACTTGCTTCGTCACAAGTAAAGACTTGAGTAGACTGATGTAGGAATCTGCAATTTTCAATGTAGGTACTTCTTGAATATACCGATAAACTCTTCTGCCTAAAGTTTCTGAACTGGCAGCTTCGTTATTAAATCCACCAACTTTAAATTTATTAACAAAGTATTCAACATTTTCAATTGGTTACAACGTTCGTCTCCTGGATTATCTTTTATTTTTCACTAGAATGGAACCAATCAAGGCTGAAACAATAAACCTGTTCAATCCAATTGGATTTGTTAAAGTCAAATTGTTGTTCTTGGCCAACTTGTGACCATCTTGCAACTTCATCATTAAATCCACTAACAACAGACCTGAACATCTTCCTTTCTGTATTTTCAAACCTTTTCAATCATTCAATTCAATTTAGAGTTAATACTACACTAGTGGCCTGTGTCAGTTCCAGTACCTCCAGAGATGATATTTCCATGCAAAAAATTCTTGTTGCAATAAAAGTGGTATCACAGCATTGAAGCCCTTTTGCTAGCCAAAAGTCTGGTGTTGAAATTTGATGTCTTCAGCCTCTTGATTAATCTCTTTGTGTTGATTTGAGCTATTGCTTTGAAACAAGCACAAAAAGGTTTGTTGGAAGAATTATGCACATTTTGATCCCAACAATTGCTACCAACGTGTTTCTTGTCCTAGATGGATATAGTATCTACAAGGGCGTTGAAGCCCACAGGCCTTAGCCTCTTGATCCATCTTGATTAGGATCATTTAATGCTTACTCCAATGACGAAGTCAGAAATTGGGCGAACAACAATCCAAACAGAACAGTGGCTCCCTACCAGATTGAGATTTTTGTGAAGCATATTTATTAGATGCCACGCCAAAAAATGCAGTATTATGCTTGAAAGTGTCTGAGTTTTCTTTTGTTACCGTTCAAACTTTCATAAATTTTCTGGACAACTTTTTCATCATATAAATATTACCTAGCTCGATAACCGTTTGATGGATCTGCTGCCTCCTCGGCAAGTAGGTTCACCTTGTTAATCTAAACGAGAGGCCAAACTCCCAGCAGGGCACATTATCGCCTTATAGGGCTAAAATTTCATCGATATTTTCTCGAGAACCGTTTGATGAATCTGATTCGCTCTCGGCCAGATGGTTCATCTTGTTAATCTAAACGAGAGGCCAAACTCCCAGCAGGGCACATTAACGCCTTATAGGGCTAAAATTTCATCGATATTTTCTCGAGAACCGTTTGATGAATCTGATTCGCTCTCGGCCAGATGGTTTATCTTGTTAATCTAAACGAGAGGACAAACCCACAGGAAGGCACATTAACGCGTTTAAGCGCTGTGACCGTTCAAATTTTCATAAATATTCTGGACAACTTTTTCATCATATAAATATTACCTAGGTCGATAACCGTTTGATGGATCTACTTCCTCCTCGGCAAGTAGGTTCACCTTGTTAATCTAAACGAGAGGCCAAATTTCCAGCAAGGCACATTAACGCGTTATAGAGATAAATTTTCTCAAGAACCGTTTGATGAATCTGCTTCGCTCTCGGCCAGATGGTTCATATTGTTAATCTAAACGAGAGGACAAACCCACAGGAAGGCACATTAATGCGTTTGAGCGCTGTGACCGGTCAAATTTTCATAAATTTTCTGGACAACTTTTTCATCATATAAATATTACCTAGCTCGATAGCCGTTTGATGGATCTGCTTCCTCCTCGGCAAGTAGGTTCACCTTGTTAATCTAAACGAGAGGCCAACCTCCCATCAAGGCACATTAACGCGTTATAGAGATAAATTTTCTCAAGAACCGTTTGATGAATCTGCTTCGCTCTGGGGAAGTTGGTTCATCTTGTTAATCTAAACGAGAGGACAAACCCCCAGGAAGGCACATTAACGCGTTTGAGCGCTGTGACCGTTCAAACTTTCATAAATTTTCTGGACAACTTTTCCATCATATAAATATTACCTAGCTCGATAGCCGTTTGATGGATCTGCTTCCTCCTCGGCAAGTAGGTTCACCTTGTTAATCTAAACGAGAGCCCAAACTCCCAGCAAGGCACATTAACGCGTTATAGAGATAAATTTTCTCAAGAACCGTTTGATGAATCTGCTTCGCTCTGGGCAAGTTGGTTCATCTTGTTAATCTAAACGAGAAGACAAACCCCCAGGAAGGCACATTAACGCGTTTGAGCGCTGTGACCGTTCAAACTTTCATAAATTTTCTGGACAACTTTTTCATCATATAAATATTACCTAGCTCGATAACTGTTTGATGGATCTGCTTCCTCCTCGGCAAGTAGGTTCACCTTGTTAATCTAAACGAGAGGCCAAACTCCCAGCAGGGCACATTAACGCCTTATAGGGCTAAAATTTCATCGATGTTTTCTCGAGAACCGTTTGATTAATCTGCTTCGCTCTCGGCCAGATGGTTCACCTTGTTAATTTAAACGAGAGGAAAAACTACCAGGAAGGCACATTAACGCGTTTGACCGCTGTGACCGTTCAAATTTTCATAAATTTTCTGGACAACTTTTTCATCATATAAATATTACCTAGCTCGATAACCGTTTGATGGATCTGCTTCCTCCTCGGCAAGTAGGTTGAAAAGTTGTCCAGAAAATTTATCAATTTGGAGCGGTACAGCACTCAAACACGTTAATGTGCCTTCCTGAGGTTTGTCCTCTTGTTTAGATTAACAAGATGAACTAACTTGCCCAACACTCAGGGTGATGAGTACAATCTTTTCCACCCGTCGGAGATCGAAAATTCAACAAATGCCCGGTTAGATTTTTTCGTTATTTTGGAAATATCGCGGCTATTAAGGAGTTAGAGCGGAAGAATTTTAATTTAAACTTTTTTAAACCCTCCACAACCTATTTTAACATGGTATTATAAAAACTAAGCCGATACATCATCTAACAAACGAAATGCAATAAAAGCGGAATCAAGTAATAGATTCGAAAAATTTAATCAATGTCATTCCAATTGAATTCGACCTGTCATATATCAGTTTGACTTTTATTTTTGATTGTATCTTTATATTTATTAATATTTTATCTCGAATATCCGGATTACGCCAGTTTACAAGTTAAATTTAAGTTAAATGCTGACCACTTCGGGAAATTAACGCGATTCCAAAGTAGATTCTTTTGGATATTTCCAAAAACTGCTTCAATATGCCAGCACCGTTTTTCGCCGATATAGGTAAGATACCTAGGGAGACTATCTTCGGTGGTTACCATTTCGGATTGATCAAACTGGATTGCACGGCCAAAACCCAAATGGAGGGTATAAGCTTAAATGTCGGAGGAGTTTACACTTTGGAGACGAAGAAAGTGGGCGCTTACGTCGGCGCGAAAGCTAACACGGAAGCTTTCGGATACGGAATAAAGTTCAATACGGATCTTGTCAGCGAAGGACAGTATTTCCAAGAGAATACGGTGACCGGAGATGCAACAGCGAAAGATCAGTTCTTGAAGGTTAGTACTGATTGTACGGTGGATCCAAAATCCGGGGATGTAATAGGTGGACATATTAAGAATACGTTTAAAGATGAACACGTCACCATAAATTTAGACACCGATATTAAAAAGGGAGGACCTTTCGTCCTAGAAGCTGCCGCCGCTATAGAATGGGAGAAATTCGTCGCTGGTTATCAAGTAGGTTACGATGCTACAGCGAACTCCTTCACCAAAAACAACTTCGCTCTTGAATACAGCATCGATGACATTACGATATCCGGTAGGGTAGAGAACCAGAGCGTATTTGGCGTTGGTGTTGGGTTCAACGTTAACCCAGACGTTGATGTCGCCTGCGACATCAGCTGGAATAAAGAAGACAGCACCACTTCAGGGGCGATCGGAGCCAAACACCTGATACCTGACGTGAACGGGACGATCAGAGCTAAGATCAATACCGAAATCGGTTTCGGTTTGGGCTACACTCAAGTGCTTAACGATTACATCACAGCGAGTGTTTGCGCTCTGGTGGACCTTAAGAATATTGCCGGTGACGATGCCAAGCACAAGATTGGATTGGCGGTGGAAATTCAGATATAATCACGTGTTGTGACATTTTTGATTGTTATTTTTTGATGATGTATCTCAAGTTTGTGGTGAAATATAAAGGTAATGTCTTCGATGTTTAGTTTGAAATTGGGTAATCGCGATGTAAGAATGGAGAAGACCATCGATCTCATTTGAAATAAGCGCTAAAATCGTTCAACCTGAAGATAGCCAAATTTAAATGTCAAATTTGACATTTCTCCTATTATTTTTATAAAATACTTTCTGATATTTTTTCCTCTGTATTAGCTTGAATTTCACACATCTGAAATATTATCTTTGACATTATTTGTTTAAATAAAATATAATATTGTTCTATTTATAATCAACCATCAGAGATCAGACGTGAAACATTTTAATGAATAAATTTAGTCAAGTCGGAAACCAACGACAAGCCCCTTTATAACTGTGTCGAAATGAGTAGGGGACATTATTGAAACATATATATACGGTTAATACTATACATAACTATGTACCGAGTGCTATGACACCCTTAACCGTCTGTCGAGCGGAATCAGAACACGAAATCAGCTTTCCTTTAGAAAGCTCCTAGCAATTGCTACGGCGTTTCGCCCCATTGAAACCGCTCAATGGCGTTGTGACATCTGAATATTATCAAGCGCTAACAGGAATAAGCTTACACAAGCTAGTCGAGACAATACGCAATGTCAATACACTTCAGGATCTGTCAGCAAGAAGCGATTGTTAGCTTCCTACAGTGCGCTTAGTATATAGTGGATCTGATTTTGATTTAGATGTGTAACAAAATGTGTAATGGATAAGATGTGATGTTTAGAATAGGGGTGCTGTTGTATTTCTCGATGATGTATATACCTAAGTCTGATTTTGCTTCCCTTTTTCTATTTGGAAACATTATTAATCTGATTATAATATACTAATAATAATGGTGGAAAAAGTCGGATAAGTAGCTCTTCTGTTGGCATGCTCCTCGAAAGTCTTGAAGAAGTGGGGATTTGGACTTGGATCGGAAGAAATTATTTGACCATTGAAATGGCAGGCAAACACCTAGGCGAAGACTAACTTCTAAATTTTAAGAAGCAAAACGGTTTATCCATTAAAAAAAAACTACAAAAAAAGATGATAAAGCAAGATTTGTGCCCATCATTTTGGCTAGAAAAGAGAATCATGTAATACTACTTGGTTAGGAAGCACCAAGTGTATCTGCGAAGTTCTTCACTGGATCTCTCTATTTGGAGCTACTGGCAATGGCGTAGTGTCACGAATAATGTCTAAAGGAGGTAAATCTTTAGACGGCTCAGCAGTAGATGATGTGGAAGCTTGTTCCTCGACCAAAGTGGAGAAAGGCTTTGTCACCTCGTTCTCGTTGTCCTCTTTTGGTGCAGGCTGTGGCATTCCTTCGTTTTGACTTGTTTAGCTCGTAAAGCTCTTCGATTGTGCACACTCTCTGTTTAGTTAGTTGAAAGAGTTGATGAAGGTGCCAAGTTGGGGGGTGGAACCCCTCCATCAAATCCAAAACGTATCGTAGACTAATCTTCCATTCCTTTTGGGCCTTGGTATGCTTTGGAATCTGTTTCTGTCTATCAAAAGTTGGTATATTTCATGCATTATTGGAGATCCTGGACATCCCTTGAATGCGACTCAGAAAAATTGAATTGCAATCTTTTCCATTGAAGATGAGAAGGCCAGTTTCAGTGTCCGTCCCAGAAAATGTTGTTGCAGTATATCTAAGGCCCTGAACGCGTCCATCATCATCAGAAGCGTGCAAGGGTGTCGTCCATCATCGTTGATCATTGATCATCGAAAGATGTCTGCAAAAATCGGGGGCTAAACTAATAATCAAATCCAGAGTTAATGAAGTTTGGCCAAAATTAGAGGTTCACGCCACTCTTTTGTTTCTGGTTTGTCCTCTTCGATTTTTACCGATTTTCCTTGCCTCCCATACCCGCTTCTCCTGTCTCCTGTCACTCATTCTGATCAAGTGTCCCTACCATTTCAATTTCTATTCTTCTACTTTAGTTCTTAATGGTTTTGTTGTCAGCATCTGTCTAATGTCATCGTTTCTTTTTTTGTCTGTTCTTCTAGCGCCTAATGGTTTTTCCTCAGATGGCTTGTAGTCGTTTTGTTTGTCTTTCATTAAGTATTAAATTTTCTGCTCCATAGGTTAAGACTGGTAAGTATACTGCTTGATACACCGTCATTTTTGTTCTTGTTGTTATCCCTTTTTTATTCAGAAATCTGGTTGTTGAGTTTACTCTGGCGCTTATCTCATCTTCCTGGCTTCCTTTACTATTTAAGTTTATCCCTCTATATTTAAAAACGTCTACTTGTTCGACTGAAAGATTCAATTGGATCCAAAAGGTTTGAAAATCCAGAAACGAAGATATTCAGTTCTGTTGTCAGTGGATTTAATGACGATGTTGCAAGATGATCTCAAAAAATGTTCATGTGTGTGTGAGTCAATAATCAAAGTAAGAAGTATTAAAATTTGGCTAAGAACAACAGTTCGACTTCAACAAATCCAATTGGATTGAACAGATTTGTTGTTCTAACCATTCTAGTGAAAAATAAAAGAAAAAAATAGTTTGTTAACAAATTTAAGGTTGGTGGAAAGTGACCCCAAGAATTATCTGCAAATTCTTTAGAACAGCGTAGAGGACGTAGCTGATCACCAAAAATTTTAATTCTGATTTTACGCAAAATTTACCAACTTAAGGTCTATTATAGATACGAAAATCGGAATCTACTACAAATTTTGCATATTTTACATCGAACAACTTTTTGTATTTTTGTTAAATAAGGAGAGGGAAGGAGGGGAAACTTTGTATTATAACTTCGGTTTTATTGAACCGAGTTTTGGAAACTTAGTCCCGTTGAAAACGGCATTACTCCTCCAATCTAATGCTTACAAACTGAAACCAATCAAATAAGTAACGTGCACGCTAGAGGACACTGTTTAATTTTTTTCGGAAATTTTGTTTTTTTTCGAAAATATTAAATGGAAACATAAATTTTTGACAAAAAACTAATCCGAAGATATCTTCAGAAACGTGTTGATGGTAAAAATGTCGTCATATCGAGGGAAGGTAGGTTGGTCGGTGTCATTTTGTGTGTATTCCTAAGGATATACGAAAAACTGGCTGGGCTGTGGCTATCAAATTTGACCTTCCTTTAACTTCAAACACTTCTGATTTTAATTCATATTGTTTTATTATTATTATTATAATACTATTATAATTATTGGCTGCCTTTTTCAACATTTTTTTTACAATTTTTAATTGAAATCTATTAAACAGAACAAGTGTCATCAATTTAATGAATAACCCTTACAAATAAAACGCCATAGAAGGAAAGGGAGAAAAAAAATGATGAACATCTTCTAAAGGTCATAACTATCTTAGACATTGTACTCAATCAGCATGAGAAAGCAAGAAATTCAAGCTAATGACTTTAATAGTTCACCAGAAATTATTAAAAAAGAAAAAGTTCAAACTTACCGTTACTTCTAGCTCAACATTGCTACAGTTGTGTAAAAGAAATTGATTCGTCGGTCTCAACTAATGAAACATACAAAAACAAAGTATGTCGTGAAGAGACGGATAATATCCGAAAAAGGTCGAAGAAAGTAGAAGCCAAACACAAAATAAAACAGCAATGAAAACATCACTGACATGTAATTGGAAAAAAGAGTTCAATCAATTAATTTTGTTTTAACGCTCAATAAAAATGTTGAAGAATCAGTTTGCAATAAGTTTTAATAAATTCAGAATTTATCTCAACTCTAACAGAATGATGTCTTTTTATCGACGAGGTTTTCCCTTGGAAACAAACCCCTGGAAAAAAAAAGAATCTCTTGGTTGCTATAGTTCAACGTTAACGAATATTGAAACACAAAGGAATTCCAAGAAATGACTAATAAGATATTCTATAAATATAACATGCTTCCTTCCTTTTAGTATATATGAGAGGCGGTGCAATATCGGTGATGAGGGAACAAGAAAAAATTGTCAAAATATTTTTCTTACTTCATATTTACCGCAATATGAGTACTCCTTTTCTCCTTTGTAACATTTATATTAAATTCTTTATTTCCTCGCGATTACCTTCAAAAACGAATTACATTTTTTCCCTCTCTCACAGCCTATTCCATCTACTTTTCGCTCATGTTCCCGTTCATTCTATACGCATCCGCATCTCATTCCTGTCATTTTTCAGTACGAGAAACGAATATATCCCCGGTTCTCTACCATTCTAAAAAAGCGAGACGAAAAAGTAACTTGGGAAAACATGTTTCTGACACGACACGTTTTCTTGTCTTGTTCGAATTCTTTCCTTTCTCTTTTCCTACTGTATTCATGGTCGTATATAGCTATTAAATTTTAATAGAGTTTTCTTCGGTGGGTAGAGATATTCTCCAGTTCAACTTTCGCATATTTTATATCCTTACACCGCCGGGTGGTCCTGCAAGCACCTAACCGTAGGTTTTTCTAACAATCCTGACGAATTTGGGACAGAAAAAGGGGAGACCATTTTCTTTAATACGTAATGGATATGCGGTCTTTTATTTGAAATACGGTTGACAAGTTTTTCAAATGAAGTTGTTCAAACTCAATTACCCGTTACCTCAAAATGCATATATATTAAATTAATAAATTAAGTATTAAGTTACTTATTCTGTATTGTATACACAGGAAATTCCCTCTAGTGCTACGACCGATATACCCTTGTAATCCGCAAACACAATCGCTAGTATACTCCATCCAATAATTAGAAACTTTAAAATTTAAATTTGCATTAAAACTTTATCCAATTTATTCGCAAATCCGAAACAGATCAATCATCCTGAAGTTGGCGCAGCGTCCGTGGATGAAACACAATTATCCGGTGGATATATCCACTTACACGTATATATATATACTACACAGATCCTTCTTTCCTGTCGCTGCTGGTGAACCAACATTATGATTATATTGATGATGGTTTAATGAAGGAAAATGCGGAAACTTCCGCGTGCTGTTTGGAAAGGGGGAAACTTTTCCACCCCGGTCGGTGGATCGTGTTCTAATCCGGGAAATTTATATGATTAAGTGATTAGGTAGCAAAATCTGCTTGTGTTATCCATAATAAAATAAGTCAATTCGAAAACTTCTTATCTTATTGGTCATGCCTAGTGTCTAGGTGAAACTAAATACGACTGGATGATACTTGACAAATGTTATTGTTGGCTGACATAATAATCTTAAAATTTATAGCCTATACAAGTCACCAACCCCCCCCCCCCCCTCCTGCCAGACCTTTCAATTTTTAAGCCTTTTAAAAAGATCAAAAACTATATGCAACGCAGTAGCAACATCCTGGTTTAAAAATTTCGAAAAAAAGGCTTGGAAAACTTTTTAAATGTGACGTAATAAAGAATAGGTTTCGGAAACGAGGTAATCAACCTCAGAACAGAACAGAAATTTAAGTTTTTCAACGTAAAATCCTAGTAAACCGAGTAAAAAAAAACCGGCTTCTCTTTTTTTTCCAGATGTAGAACACGATAGCGAGGCCATCAGCTTCCACCTTCCAGGCCGAAATAATTGCCATCCAGGACTGTGTATAGGACATTTTAAACTGCCCACGGGTAAACGAATAGGTAGAAATTTTATCTGATAGCTAGGCTGTCTTTAGAGCATTACAAGCTGTCAGGTTTGATTCCGATGTGGTAGGTACTTAGCTCAAATAGAACTACGCTGAGATGGGTGTCAAGCCACAATTTAGCAAGAGGTACCAGCGAACGATTATTCACAGGTCCACAACCGACTTGTGAGAGTTCTTTTTGACCTTCTTCATATCTTCATCCAGAAAAAAAAATTAAATTTAAGGCTCAACAAGCTGACACATTCAGTTCTGGCTATGAGAGCGTACTCAGAAGGAACCACGATGACATCAATAATCTTGATTTCAAGCGAGATGGTTTGACAAAACTGTAGCCTCCTAACTAGGATGGGAACGTCTGCAAAACCTAATTGTTCTGGCCAGAAACAACAAGGTCACTTTGATGTGGGTGCTGTTATGAGTATAGGTTATTTCTAATATTATATTTTAAATTTCCCGCCAGGGAAAGGTATGTAAGAAGCAGTGTTTTTTTTGAGGGGAGGGGGGAGGAGGAGGATATTCATTCATGAGAAGATCTGTAAGAATGTGTCTTTTTGTTAATAATCTTTGTAATAAGAAGTTTAAAGGTTTTGATTAAAACGCAGCTCAATTATGTACAGGGTGGCCAACTAAGAATGTCACTCGGCCATATCTCAAGAACGGTTTACACTACAGCTTTAGGGAACAAATATTGCTAACTAAAATGATCCCGAGAAACATCTGGAAATTATTTAGAAAAGCGTAGGATGACCACTAGAGGGCGTAACTGATCACCAAAGATTTTAATTCTTATTTTATGCAAAATTTACCAACTTAAGGTCTATCATAAATATGAAAATCGGAATCTACTGAAAATTTTGCATATTTTACGTCGGACAACTTTTTTTTAATTTTGTCAAATAAGGGGTGGAGGGGAGGGGAAACTTTGTTGTATTGAAGGAATGTTTACAACTCCGGTTTTGTTGAACCGTATTTTGCAAACTTACTCTCGTTCAAAACAGCATTACTCCTCCAATCTAGTGTTTACAAATTCGAACCAATCTAATAAGTGACGTGCATGCTAGAGGGCGCTGTGTAAATTTTGTTTTTTTCTCGAAAATATTAAGCGGAAACATACATGTTTGACAACAAATTAAAAGAGTAGACTAAATTACCAATAAGTCAGCGGAAGCCGGGTCTCTCTAACTTTTACCAATCCGAAGAATTCTTCAGAAACGTGTGGGTGGTAAAAATTTCTTCTATAAATTTAAATTATTCTGCTTCCCTTGAACGGAATTTAGCAAATTTGGTCTTATTAGAAAGGATTTTCATTGTGCTATGTTTAGTGATTGAAGCTGTTTAATCTTATCTTGTCCGTCGACGCTAGAGGGCGATAAAGAAATTTAAATACGAAAATTTCATGATTTTTGAAAAGGACAGTGCGTGGAATGCTTGGCGACCAAGAAAATAGGCTATCATGGATTTTCCTAAACCTACTAATAGTGATTTAAATTGTTTAATATTGTCTTTATTTCTGTCACCGCTAGAGGGCGTTGAAGAGAACAGAATGGAAGACATGTCGCTAGCAGTTTGCAACAATATGCTTTTCAACGGGATCAGTGTGCTGTGCATTTCTCCGTAAATGTTCGCCATTTTCTGGTCCCTGCTAGGTAGATGTAACACGCCAGTCTATTTCCATGGCCACCAAGGACCTCAATTTTGACTTGTTTAGATTTTTATTTGTGGGGACGAAAAAAATATCTTATTTTTGCAACGCGATCTACTCCTCGTAACAACTTGGTTGTGGGAATAGAAAAATATCGTTCAAAGTATTTCTAAGACAGAAATAGAGAATGTAGTTCTATCCCCTCGTTG